>JAMPIV010020807.1:0-148241 GCA_024509875.1 Oreohelix idahoensis | reverse complement strand
TCTACGTGGCAGCGCGGCCACCAAGGTCAAGGAAAAGGGAAGATCCCTACACCAGGAACGTCTGATCAGGGCAAACAAACCGGTGAAAACCGCATTGGATGTTTGCATACAGCCTCGAAAGGTAGAGTCAATGTCAGTGATTCTCAACCTGAGGGGGACCGACCCTCAACTCGAGGAACTGTAATTTTGAACGGTACCTCTACTACTTGTCTTTTTGACACTGGATTAAGTTTTGATTGTATTGTCGCTAGGCACCTAGTCAAACCCGGTCAGGAGACAGAGGAAACCGTCAAACTTAGTGGAGTTTTCAGGAGTGATGCACCCAGGATGCTTCCTATCGCACTGGTAGAAATACACTCTGACTTTGTCAGAGGTGTTATTAAAGCGGCCATTATGGATGATCCTATCTACCCAGTTATCTTGGGATGTAGATATGTGTTCATTGGGAGACCTAAGGAGCCGATTGTGGCAGCGGTAACCACAAGAGGGCAAGCCAAGAAGGAGAGGGAGCCTGCGCCAAATTTGTTGCCGAATGAACTGAAGGAGGCGCAACAAAAGGACCCTACTCTGGCGCCCTGCTTTAAAAAACTGCCCATGGCTAAGGACCCCAGACACAACGGAGACATCTTTTCTAAGGATGGCGTATTGTATCGTAGAACGGGCAACCCGGACACGGGGAATAACCAGCTCCTAGTACCGACGCAGTACAGAAGCCAGATCTTAGAAATGGGGCACTCTCTTCCCTTTAGCGGACATATGGGACAAAACGCCACTATTCAGCGAATAAAAAACCACTATTGGTGGCCAGGAATGAACTCTGACATTGTCAGGTATGTGAAATCCTGCGCCCAGTGCCAACGGGTAGCACCCAAGCACTTGACACCCCCAGTACCTATGGGGCAAATGCCAATAGTAGGGACTCCATTTGAACGGGTTGCTGTCGACATTATTGGTCCCCTGGAAAAGACCAAAAGAAGGAACAGGTTCATCCTGACCTTAGTCGACACTTGCACTATGTGGGACGAAGCTGTACCGCTACCATGCACTAATTCCAAGCATGTCGCAGAAGCCCTTGTGCAAATTTTTACACGGTTGGGATTCCCTCAACAAGTTTTGACGGACAATGGATCCCAATTCCGCATCCTGTTAATGGAGGAGATCTTTAAGATCTTGAGGGCCAAACATATCCACACAAGTCCCTACCATCCGGCCGGAAATGGGCTCGTGGAACGTTTTAACGGTACCCTCACCATGATGTTACGTAAGCTGGGTCAGGAGAAACCGGAAGACTGGGACCAATATATATCGGCTGCCTTATTCGCCTACCGAGAGGTACCCCAAGCGTCTACGGGTTTTGCGCCAGCTACACTTTTATTTGGCAGACCTATTAAGGGGCCACTAGAAGCCTTACTTCGGTCCCTGACAGACCAGAAGGCTGACAAGACAGTCGTCTCTGCAAGCAAGTATGTATCTGAGCTTAAGGAAAGGCTAAAGCTAGGATGGGATCTAGCTACTACCAACCTTAAGAAAGCCCGCGCTAAAATTACTAAAAGATACAACAAAGCTGCAAAAGAGAGAGAACTACAACCAGGGGAGAAAGTCCTATTGCTACTTCCAACCGGAAGCAATAAACTTCGCATCGGATGGCAAGGACCGTTTACCGTCCTTAAAAAGATCTCACGTACCAATTACAAGATCTCCATCAAAGGAAAGGAGAAGGTCTTCCACATAAATCTGCTAAAGAAATATTTGGAAAGACCGGTGCCATCCTCCGAGCATCTCCTGGCTGACGCCATAGCAACGGAAGACGAGGAAGATGATGATGGTTGCATGGAGTATCCACTGCAACCCACAGAATCCTTTAAAGATGTCAAGTTCGGCGACAATCTCTCACCAGAACAACAAACAGAAACCAGGGTTCTACTAAAACAGTACTGTGCAGTCTTAACGGATGTACCTGGTCGAACAAATCTCATTGAATTTGATATGAAATTAACAAACGAGACCCCTGTTCAAACCAGAGTTTACCCTATCCCGTACGCTAAAGCTGATGCACTTCGCGGAGAAATAGACAAGCTGCGTCAGGCAGGAATTATCAGTGAGTCTACATCTCCTTACAGCTCGAGTGTAGTGCTGTTGCAGAAGCCCAATAAGGAAGTTCGGCTGTGCATTGATTACAGGTTGCTAAACGCTGTAACGGAATTCCAGCCCGAACCTCTCCAAACTGTTTCTGAGTTGTTCACCAAACTCAGCAAAGCAAAGATCTTCTCCAAGATAGACCTCAGTAAAGGTTATTATCAAATACCAGTCAAGGAGGAAATTAAACCTTTGTTAGCTTTCAGCACTAGCGAAGGACATTACACATTTAATGTGATGCCGTTCGGTTTGCATAACGCACCAGGAGTGTTCACCAGGATGATGAGGAAGCTTCTAGAACCTTTGCAAAGTCCCCATATCCATAATTTCATGGATGACATATTAATTGCATCGGAAACCTATGAAGAACATATTGCTACGGTTGCTATGCTCCTCAGGAGACTACAGGAAACGGGTCTCACAGCCAGACCTAGCAAATGTCTCATCGGGTTTGAACAGTTAGACTTCCTGGGGCACACTATTTCTCACGGATGCAGTTGGCCTATAAAGAAGAACGTGGAGAAAATAATGGCAGCAAAAAGACCCCGAACGAAGAAAGACGTACGTTCCTTCATATCGCTATGTGCATACTATCAGAAGTACATCCAGAACTTCAACGGACTGACGGCACCTCTGACTGACCTCACAAAGAAAGGTTGTCCTGATAAGGTCATATGGGATCAAAAGTGCGAACACGCGTATAGCACTTTGAAAGGACAGTTGTCTGCATACCCCATTTTGAGGTTGCCTGACCTCAAGAAACCTTTTGTACTGAGAGTCGACGCGTCAGGTCAGGGCATCGGGTCAACACTGCTTCAAGCCGATGACAGTGACCTGAACATGCTATTTCCAGTTGCCTATGGCAGTCGGAAATTAAATAAAGCGGAACGGAACTACAGCGTAGTTGAAAGGGAATGTCTTGCTCTGATTGACGGTATCAGACGCCATCATGAGTTTCTTTATGGTACATCTTTCACGGTACAAACAGACCACGCTCCGTTAGCATTTCTTGGTGCCAATAAAGAATTTAACGCTAGGATCATGCGTTGGGCCCTCCTTTTAAGCATTTATTCTTTCAAAGTGGAATATATTCCGGGAAGACAGAATGTCGGGGCTGATTTCCTGAGTAGAAACTGGACTACAGAGGAAGAGGAGGAAGGTGAAGATACCAATCATCCAAAAGTTACCGATCAGGGCAGCTTCATCGTCATAAATCAAACATGAAAACACGTTTTCACGTCTCAAAAGAGGGGACGATTGTGATCGACGAACTCGGCTGACCCTGAACTTTGTTGTAACTTCTTGTAAAAACGGGACTTCTTTCACGTGGATTCATTAGCTATGCAACTGTTCCACACAGAGGGCAAACACGTTTGCTGATTGATATGCGGAGAGTTTACCTATCGTTTATTCTGGTCATCGCATTGATTTAAGGAGAGATTAAATCACGCCCACTAACATCTCTTGAACAATCATAGGCAGTTATTTTCATTAACTTGGTCAGTGGGGGCGTTGCCAGAATCAAACAGATAATGCGACCACGATCAAAGAGACAGACTGAGGGATTTCAGGGGAGACTATCGGCGCTATCAAAGACAGTAGTGGTCCCTGATACGAGACGCAGTTTCTTGCCGCTATTTTCGCGTCTCGGTGTCAACCGAAGAACCGATCGCGCAGAAAGCGAACGGGGAAAGCCGAAACGGGCAGCAGCGAGCGGAGATACGAAGACCAGGGGGCGGCTTCTTCCCTTGATTTGGCGGTCAGATCCCCAAAAGTCCCTGAGATGAAAAAAACTGTCAAGTTCCTCATGTCCCACTCAACTTACATTCCATTTTAGATAAATAGACCATGAAGAATAGACACTTTATCACTCGCTGGCCAGACCTTTACAGAAGCACTAGCTTTATTGAAATCTTGTTATAGATTTTCCCCTGGATTTTATATATATATTTGCAGTGATTTCTATTCTGTGCAAAGCGAGTGATCGTAACCTGCGGTCATAGCTAAATAAAGAAAGAAATAAAGAAATCATCCTATAAACTTCCAGTCATATTGAAGAAACATTTCTTTTAAATATAATCTTGTGGCGGTCCTTTGCGACCTAGCTGTCATAATTAAATGAAATAAAGCCCACCCAAGAACATTGTAAAGAACAATCATCAAATTACCATTACAAACCTGTAAGATAAACTGGAAGGTAATCATCGCCAGTAGCGATATTATATTTACTGTTTACTGTGAGAGAGTACATATTTCCTGACTGTGACTGAGCCTAGTTTTTCCTCAATTGGATTTAATAAAACTTTCCGGTCAGTTACTATCATCACGCATTGAAGGAATTTTACCATAGCGGAAGATTAAAAGAGACCACTTCATTTTCACCACTGTGCCGAACTGTGTCAGTGCCATCCCATAGACTCCTTTTTTTATATATTAAAAAACACAAGAACTCTTAGTCTTCAAGTCTTGCGATAAGTGAGAATATTTGTTACCAGCAAAATCTCGCAAACATCTGGGGCGGGACATCGAAGGACTAGATAGTTCACATGTCAAGAGAATACTTGCTGTTTTATATACTTTTATGGATCGTCTGAGGCTGCATTCGGTAAGTGTGTGAGTATATGAGTGTGGATCCTCACGCGTGTGCATGAATGACAGGAAATTTAATCTTTTTCTTTTGTAACCCTGTTGTTAACTTTCTTGCCTAGTAATATAATTTTTCTGTATTCCCTGCATTGTTCCTTTAAGGGGGAGTTGATAATTGGTTAACTCTGTTTAAAACCCCCCCTCCTTTCCATTTGCTTAGTAAAGGGAAGAACAGTTGGGAAGAACAGGTTTTTTCTATCACCTATACCTAACTTTGTAACACCTCTTTCAGAGCAATTAACTTCACTGTTAGGTTAACGTACCCGTGTTCCTGATATTATCTATCTCTGGACTGGGTTTATCTTTGTCTAATAAGCGGGAAGGGCTTAGTCGATACCAATCTTCTTCACCCCTCCCAAACTTGTTATTTGCATTTGTGTACTTATGATAATTTATGTAATACCTGATATTTGTTAGTGATTGATGTTTAAGGTGAATAAAATCACATAAACTCATTGAGGACTGTGTTGGAGATACCCAAAGCCCAACTTTTCCCCTATTCGTTTAATATAGTTTGTATCTACGTCGTCTGTGTGTTTGAAAACACCAAATCGGTGTGCGCGCAGAGGTGTGTCTGGAAAACTGGCAAATAATTGTTTGACCAGGAGAGCGGAAGAGACGATTGAGAGAAACGATTTGTCGTAAATAAGTCTGTCTTTACTCTCCTCCAGCACGCTGTGAAGCAACTATTTAATCTCTACATTTTCTATCAGAGTTTTCAAACATCATTTCACTCTAAACCGGACCACTATTTCTAAGACTCTTTTCTCTCAAAATAAATTTACGACACTCCACAATTGTCATTCCGGTCAATAGGGTACATAGCGCCGTGCACCGTAGCGGAAAAAACCATTGAAGAAACAAACGCGTACTTTACACATTCAGTGCAAATATGATGAACTTTAAATGTGCCAAGTTTCATCTTCCTCCTGTGAATCCTTCATGGTCAGGCCCAAGACTTATGTCAATCCCCTTGTAGTTGCCTCATTATCTCAAAGTTACTTGTAGTAATTTATGGTGTGAACTTCTAGATAAGTTTTATGAACCATCTTACACATAACGTGGCGGCCTCATAAAATCAATAATGCCACAATGGATATATTTATATCACTCTCCATTATCCCGGAGCTCGAAAATTTACATCTCTCTCGGACGTAAACACAAAGACGGAAGTCCCATTAATTCACACACTGAACCCCACGACATGTGACAGAAACGTCACTAGTTGACCGTCGCTCAACACGGGTGAACGCCTCGCTCACCACGGTTGGACGCTTCGTGCAAACCGTAGTTTGTCTACAGGCGAACACAGTTCCTCACATAAAAATGGAAATGTGCTAGCGTGTAGTAACATGCCACACTATTTTGACTGCATCCCAAATCTACGAGGGGCATTCAGAAAGTAATGCACCGCATCGTTTTTCTCAGCTAATAAAGAAGATAGAAGCATGAAATTTTGCACACTTCAAATATGGCATGTGCCAATTGTGTGTACCAAATTGCACCGCAACCGCCCATATAATGCGGCTGCCCTAAACCGTTGAAATGGAGCGTGTTAGCAACATGCGTTATAAGCAGCGAATTGTAATAGAATTTCTCGTTGCAGAGAAGGAAACTGTTGTGAACATTCACGAGCGTCTATGTGATGTGTATGGAAGTTTTGCAGTCGACAGGAGTACAGTCAGTCGCTGGGTTCAGAGAATCAAAGAATCATGAAGTAGAGATACGGTGCTGCTTGATCGGACGCGCTGTGGACGTCCTGCCACAGCCACCAACGCAGAAAAGTTGAAATGCGCTGAGGGCATTATTCTTACTGATAGGCGAATCACTACTCAACAATTGGCCTTACAGCTGTCAGTCAGCATTGGTAGTGCAAATGCAGTTATAAAAACTCTCGGATTTTCTAAGGTTTACGCAAGATGGGTTCATCGAAGTCTCACAAATGACCACCGATTGCAAAGGAAAGCAATTTCTTCTGAATTGTCGGAGCGTTTCAATGCTGATGGAGAAAACTTTTTGGCTAAGATCGTTTCAGGTGACGAAACCTGGGCACATCATTTTGAACCTGAGACAAAAAGACAGTGGCATCATCCGCAATCACCACGAAGAAAGAAATTCAAGACAATTCCTTCAGCTGGAAAGGTCATGATCACTGTCTTTTGGGACATTGAAGGTGTGATTCTTGTGGGCGTTATGCCAAGAGGAGAGACAATCAATTCGCAAGCTTACATTAAGACATTGAAAAAACTCAATCAACGTTTTCGCAGAGTTCGGCCGCACAAGAATCCAGCAGACCTACTTCTCCTTCACGACAATGCGCGACCTCACACAAGTCTGACAACACGGGAAGCAATCACCAAATTGGGTTGGACTGTACTACCCCATCCACCCTATACTCCCGATTTGGCACCCTCTGATTTCCATCTATTTGGTCCACTTAAAGATGTACTCCGTGGGACAAGGTTTGAAGATGATGGAGTGATTCATGCAGCGAGAAAATGGCTACATGATCCAAACAAAATCTGGTACGGGCTAGGAATACATGCACTTGTTTCGCGCTGGCATAAAGCCGTACAAGTTGATGGAGATTATGCTGAATAATACCGATGTTTACATGACATATTCTTGTATATTGTGTATAAATGTCATGCTTTTTGAATAAACAGCTCCTGAGAAAAACGATGGGGTGCATTACTTTCTGAGTGCCCCTCGTATCCTTAACAGTTATAAAAACTGATGTCTTCATGTCGTGTGATATGTGTGTAAACAGACATAACACCTGCTGAAGACCATAATATTAAGAAGTTGAAGGCTAAAGTGCCAGAGAAGGACATCGCTGTAGGTGGGAAGATAATATCAAGAGATGGACAGGAAAGAGTCTGTTACAGTGCGCCATCAAGACAAGAGACAGATGACGTTGGAGATTCATTGGGGCCGACCTTTGATGTGAAGATGGCACCTGATGATGATTTCTCTGATCCTGAAAATTCCAGAATAACGATTACCTTGTAATTCTCGTGAATACTGTTGGTTTATTGTTCTTCGAGTGTCCGATTGGCATTGTGGTTAGAGCGCTTGCCTCATGCCACAAGCTACCGAGTTCGAAACCTCGTAGCGTGACGCTTCATTCTACCCAGATGTAAATGAGTTTATGACTGCTTTTGAGTTCCAGAAGGCAAAGGCGGCGAGGAAGAGAACTGGTCAAGCCACCTAAACAAAATTGGACCTGGTACAGTGAAGTCTCTAACACCTCAATCCTCTACGGAGGTTTTTGCGATGTTTACCTGTTTTTATTCTTTCTGTTTAACGTTCCTAATACTTGCCTCTAAATATAATTATCCTCAGTCTTTCTATACTCTTTACAGAAATCATAACACCCCGTCTGTCGTCCTCTTTTTGAGACATCATTTTATGTCCATTCATAACTGTCATTTCCCCTCGCTACTTCATTTGTCTTTCCGCCAGACTTGGCAATTTAACGTATACTTCAGAAATCACCAAATGTCTTCATTATGTCGCGAAGGAACAAAAAGAAATGTTCTACTGCCGCATACATGTGTAATTCTTTCTTTTTCTGGTTGCTTACACAACTGGATCCCATTGAAGGAAGTCCATAACAAAGTACTTCATGTATTCATGCGGTAGTAGTTTATGCAACAACTTTTTTATGAAGCTGTGCTACCAGAGCCTGAAGGGAGAGCAAACAATAGTAACACGGTGACATACTACGCATGTTGCAAAGGTTGGCTAAGGAGGGTTGGGTATGGGTCTGGTAACAAGAATGGACAAGTCAAATAAGTTAATAACTCAGTTATCTATGAAAGAAGATGCTCATCTATTATACATGGAGACGAGAAGTGGAGTCAGAAATAACACGGATATAGAAGATATGGTTGGTCTTGAATGGACGGTACAGAACTGGTGGACTTGGCGGGAATTTGGAGGCCTTGTTTTTTTTTTTTGGGGGGGGGGGGGGGGGGGGAGTTGAAAAGTAATCACTTATGAATGTTGTATGACACTTATTTTACCAAAATATGCCTAAGCTTAATAATAACAACAACAGTGTAGCAAAATACAGTGAATTGCAAAATACAAAGAATTTTTTTTTTAATGTTAAGGGCGGGCAAACCTCAGAAATGAGGTATTTGACAAAGGTGGTTGAAGAAATTAGAAGAGACATGGTCCGCAACCAGACAATACGTCAAGGCCTAAAACAAGCCCTGCAGACCCAAGTAGAACAATCCTAACTAAGATGGTTTAGCCATGTATGCAGAATGGGAGAAGATCGGCTACCACGGCAAGTATGGGAAGCTAAGAGCCAGGGATCCAGACCACCAGGACGACCCAGAGTCCGCTGGGAGGACAACATTAGACAATCTTTGTAGAACCGAGGACTAGAATGGAACCAGGCCAGAAGGAAGACAGCCGACAGAATAGTATGGCGCTCTCTCTTCCAAACCTCTATACCTCACAGTAGAAGAGGAACGAGTAAGTAAGTAAGTTAATGGTGGAAACTTCACCCTACGCGAGCCAACAATGAACGAGTACACGAATCGACTTCAAATAATAACTCGTTCTCACGTCAGTCACGACCGGCGTACGTCTGCTATTCACCCACATGAGCTCTAGTTTGCCTCAAAACGGATATTGCCACAGTAGTTGAAATTCTAACTGAAATTTAATCAGCATTAAAATTTATTGGATCTTATAGGCTCGTTGGTTTCGGCAGGTTGCCGTAAGGTGAGACCGGAGTAACTGAAGACTTTGCTGTATATTCAAACGTTGCAGTAAAACTAATATTGGCAAAAACTGGTACATGATTTGAAGACCGTTATTGTCAACATATTTATGGCATCTATCGGATGACCCCAAGCCGGTGGCCACCCATTTTAATAACCCGTATCATCACATTAAGATCATCTCGATTAGATCATGTTCAGCGAATGATTTTATAATTGCGGGCTCATGTATAGCACCACTGTTGCGAATGACAAAAGTGTCTGATCTTGAAAACCTCTTCATCTTCCTCGTGAGATTCTGGTAAGCCTTATATAATTTGTCTTCTTGAGTTCACGAGAGCGACACTAGCTGATTCCAGATGCGTGTTGTATCATGTTCATTTGTTTATTGTGTATTATACTTAGTTTTATCTTTCTTTCTCTTCTGTTTTCGTTCGTTTGTCCCTCGACAAAGGCCTTGGGATCGTAACGTATGCAATTTCCTTGATCATTTGTCCGATTCATGACTTATTTGTGTTTACCCGTTTTTTATCATCGTTTTTCTGTAGTTCTCATTATTTAATTTTGTTTCGTTTTGTTTTAAGGACTATCTTCATTGCACACGGACAACTCCACGAGTGCTCCAATCTCCTCTCTTAGATCACACAAGGAAGATCTCAGCCAAGTCCACGAACTCCGTAACACCGGCGAGAATCCTAATGTGTGTATATATAGAAATCACACATTCTATAAATATTTTTGTGCTGGGTAGGTTTCTAATTTTTAAATTTTGCCAGGGCAGCGGCCTAACATCCTACTCTTTACGATTTCCAACTGCTGTGGGACTTTTAACGTGCGCAACTTGCAAACGGGAGCTCCTATTTTTTTCGCCCTTATCCGAGAAGGTCGGCGTCTGTGACCTAATGGATATGAACGCAGTTTATAATCCAGATATACCAAGTTCGAAACCTGCTGCAGGCGGTTTGGTAGCAGATCGCTTTGTGTGGATTTTTAACAATGGTATAAGCGCCGTACCGTTCAGAAAGCAATGGCAAACTACTGAATGAAAAAAAAATTGCCTAGAAAAATCACAAACAGCCAATAAAAGCTGGGGTTGATTGCCACGTCCTGTAAAGGATAAGCAACTAACTTTAACTTTATCCGAGAAGGCTAGACATCCGATCTCACTACCCAGGAGACCAGGGGGGGGGGGGGGGGGTATGACATCATTAGGACCACTGGTTCTGACAAAAATTTCTATAAATCATATTCTCTCAACTGGGAATCGAACCCGGTACCTCTAGAACTCGAGGAGGGCGCCTTTCCTCTTAGCCACTCCGACCGCTTTGAAAATCAAAAATGGATTCTGCCTGAATTAATATGTGTAAGTATGTGGAGACAAATTACCCACTCCTTCACTTTTACTAAGAAGAGACCAAGTGATAATTTATTTGGACAGACAAACGGTCACAGCAGACTTTTAAATACAGACTATTCATAAAGTGACGAAAAACTAAGAATGAAGAGATCTTATCAATCCGATCTAAGATAAATAAAGTATTCTGGTCATATAAAAATAGCATAACACCTTTTTAAAAACTATTATGGAGGGAAATGTTGAAAACACACGAGCGAGGAGACAGCGCTGTAAGTGGGACGATGAAACCAAGAGATGGACACGGATGAAGCAGATCTATTGCAGCCGACCTTCAATGTGGGAATGCTTTTGGTCTGATTTGACTCAAGAGGTTAATAAAAAATATAAAGCGCTTAAGCGCTTATCATATATTTTATCCATAAGTGTCAAAGGAAGTATAAAGCAGAAGTTAATTTCATGCAGAATCAGCGCCCCAGGCTTTTTGTCAATTTGATGGTACATTTTTTGACTACAAGCTATAAACTCCTTGAAAAATTATTTGTGGCTTTTTAGTGCATCAAAAGCCTGTGTTTAAAAAATATTTTTTTTCTTCTTTTTAGTGTTTTTTGTTGTTGTTGTTGTTTTTAAATTTAAGTCAAATGTAATCGATCCGCTAATGACATTATCAGTTTGCGATAAACGAGTCCAGAGCACAAGAGGCGGATTTCATTATTCAGTATATTAAACGGAAAGTTAATATATATATATATTTTTTTTTTAATTTTGATAAGAGTTGTAAATCATTTTTAAAAATGTAGTTGTCAGTTGTGTGTATGTCTGTGCACGCGCGTGCGATTGTGTGTGTGTGGAGGGGGGGGGGGGGGGGGGAAGTTTCAATATTTCTCTCAAGAGAGACAATCTTGTTGCAAAGAATACACCTAGATTATTTGCAGTTATCGCCCATTTCACTGATGATAGAATACCCCCTCAAAAAAAATTAATATTAATTTTAATTTTATTAATTTTATTATTTTTACGACTGATTATTGTATTGTCATGGGGAATACACAACTATGCCAAGTTTCAGAGCTATTGCTCATCTGAAAGTGATTGAAAAATTGATTGCAAGATTTGAAGGTGACAAGAGAGTGACATACGTTGCAAGTTAAAGAAAAGCCTGTAATAATTGGACCGAACAGTTATGTTGCGTCCAGGTGGTGAACAAACGCATACATCAGTAGATCTGCTCCAGGACTGCCGGCTTCGCAAGAGAAGGAGGCTGACAAAATGACCTTCAGCAATGCCCTTGATGGAAAAACTGTATAGCGGCGACAGAAGCCTGAGATAGACCGGCAGTTTTATGACAGAAATAGATGGGATTACATAAGAGTACACAACGGAGATGGTAATTATGTTAATGAAGATTGTGTTTATGATAGTCTTAAGCAACGAGGAATACAATAATCCTTATGAAGATATTGTGGATGATGACAACAAGGCTGATGATAATGGCGACGATGACGATGATGATGATGATGGTAAATGAATCCTTGCAGAAAATAGGTTTTGTGAAAGATAAAACGTCCACTAGATCTGTTCTGACAGCTACGAGCAAAACATCGTTATCAAATTCCGCTTCATGTCTTTCCAGCAACACGCAATACGCTGATCACTTTGTGGTCTAGACTTTTTTCATATACGACACACACATAAGGTCTGTCCGGTACGTTTAAAATTATGCTTGACACAAATCTTGGCAGCAACATAGACACAGTTGGAGGGACAAACAATGATATCAAAATAAGATTACAAAAAGAGGAGCTTTTATTGCATTGGGAACCAATGAGAACTTCCTTTCTCCAGTACAATTGATCAATTATATTATTGACTCAAGGCAATGATGTTAAACTGTCTCTCTTTGCCAACCTTTATGTCTTTTTCCTTGAAACTTTCCTGTTACCATGATATATTCCAGCTTTTATCTTCCCATAACATGCCTAAAGAAAAGTGAACTGGTTCCTTCTAGCATGATCAATAAGTTTCTTTTCCACGTTGACCTCTTGTCAGTACATCCTCATTACTTTTTTTGTTTTGCCGTCCGTTGTATTTTTAACATTCTTCTGTAAAACTACATCTCTGTGGCCTCGAGAGCTTTTTCTAGTTGTTTACTCATTGTCCATTCCTTACTTCCGTCTGTCAGGATTTTTTCTATGTAATACTGAAGAATTCTCTGTCTTACTTCCATTGACAAAGCATTCTTGTATAGAATACTTTCCATTTTATAGAATGCTGCTTGTGGCTATGCTACATTCTACTTGTCCCCTCTGACATGCATCGGGATGTTCACGGGGCGTATTTCTGATTACCTCGTGAAATACTCTTCAAACACACTGGCATAACGACATTAACGACACAGTCAGTGTACACACATTCCCGCTCTTTCTGTCTTCTTCTTCTTCTTCTTCTTCTTCTTCTTCTTTACTCTTAAGATTGTCAACATTCACAACCCGGACAGAATGACCCAAGATCCGAAAATTAAATTACTACAAAAGGGATGAAGCCAGTTAGGCGACACGCAGGCGATGGGTCAGACCAAATGCGAAAGGCAGACAAAACTTCCGCAATAACTGAAGAAGGTTGGTTAGAGAATTTGGCGTGCCTACGTGTTTACAGCATTGTCTGTTTATGGTTAGAGAATTTGGCGTGGCTACGTGTTTACAGCATTGTCTGTTTATGGTTAGAGAATTTGGCGTGGCTACGTGTTTACAGCTTTGTCTGTTTATGGTTAGAGAATTTGGCGTGGGTACGTGTTTACAGCGTTATCTGTTTATGGTTGGAGAATTTGGCGTGGCTACGTGTTTACAGCGTTGTCTGTTTATGGTTAGAGAATTTGGCGTGGCTACGTGTTTACAGCGTTGTCTGCTTATGGTTAGAGAATTTGGCGTGGCTACGCGTTTACAGCGGTGTCTGTTTAAGAATGGTTGTCAGGATTTTATGGTGGAGTTCTAACCCGTGTATTTGTTGTGTATATAAAAATGTATTATTTATAGCGCCAGTAGGAGTGTTTCTTGTGAGGTACAGGGTGACACCAACCCTTCAAAAATTAGCATTTTAAAAAAAAATCTATCCCAGGCTCATTCTAACGTACTCCGGCATCAGTGATTCTCAGCGTGGGTCATAATCCCCCTCACACCCCCTCCCCCCCCCCCCCCGCCCCCCCCCCCCCCCGCCCCCCCCCTCCCCCCCCCCCCCCCCCCCCCCCCCACAAACCCCCCCCCCCCCCCCCCCCCCCCCCCCCCGAGCCATTGCATATTTCTAGGGACCACAGTATGTTCTTTTCTGGTAAAGTATCTTCTGTTTTCAGCTAACAACGACTATGTCGGTCCTACGGACACGATTTCTTGACGTGTGTCCTATCCAGCTCCAGCGACATCTTCCCATCTCTTGCTCCACTAGAGCTTGTCACCGGTGTGTTACCGGGGCCCGAAAGGGGAGTAAATAATAATAACACTGTAACTTACCAAGCATGTCGTAAGAAGCAACAAAGGGGAGTTGGGCACGGAACCGGTTCCCCCATCTCGTAAAAAATGTTTAGCCTCAAAAAGTTCAATAAACAACAGCGATAGATCAGCTAAAGAATGTTAGTACTGTATTGTTAAATACTAGCCAAATTAAAACATGTCACACAAGAAAGTAAACCAAATCTCATCAGGACTCTAAACATGGAAGGAAAGTAAACCATCATTTGGTGCTGATGCTTTTGTTCAAACTTCAAGAGCGAAATGATAAGACTGTGGCACCGGAGCAAAGTTGTAAAAACCTAATTTTGCGGCCATGGCGCAAACAGTACCGTGCACTCACTTGACACAAGTACACGTGAGCATGTGTTTATCGCGTCTGTGCTCCAGTAATCTTAGAGCCCCTGGCCACTACTCCCACCTCCCCTTCCTAACTACGGTTCCGCCCAGCAGTAATTATTCTACATAATCTAGCAAAATTGTAAACAGCAATCTCTCCGGGGGCGTGCAGGAGAATAATCAGATAAAAACAAAGTCTCGTCCTTAAATTAGGAACCCGTAGAGACGTTTAGACAATTGCAATACCACCTGAGAATTGTAAACAATAATACCAAAAGACAATTAATTCATCAATATCTTAGATTAAGCTTTGATCAGTCAGATGGATTTACTGGCATAAACTGGCTTGGATTAAGCGGCATCCGAAGAAATAACTGTCCACAGCGACACAATAAAATATACATAAAAAATTGGTGTCCGTTTCATATGTGCAAGACCTGCAACAGGGTAAACAAAGCGGACAGGCACATCCCGAGGAGGCATGGGTAGACACATTTTTAAGATACACAATTATTTGATAAGGAAGATAAGAAGATATAGACTTAGCACCTGAAAGGTTCAAAGGTTAAAGAACGGTTAAGAGAGAAAATGGATAAGACAGAGTAGAACGACAAAGAAGGAGCAGAAAGTGGAGAAGATGAAGAAGGAGCAGGTCATGGAGGAGGGGAAAGCGGAGAAGATGAAGAAGGAGCAGGTCATGGAGGAGGGGAAAGCGGAGAAGATGAAGAAGAAGCAGGTCATGGAGGAGGGGAAAGCGGAGAAGATGAAGAAGGAGCAGGTCATGGAGGAGGGGAAGCGGAGAAGATGAAGAAGGAGCAGGTCATGGAGGAGGGGAAAGCGGAGAAGATGAAGAAGAAGCAGGTCATGGAGGAGGGGAAAGCGGAGAAGATGAAGAAGGAGCAGGTCATGGAGGAGGGGAGGCGGAGAAGATGAAGAAGGAGCAGGTCATGGAGGAGGGGAAAGCGGAGAAGATGAAGAAGAAGCAGGTCATGGAGGAGGGGAAAGCGGAGAAGATGAAGAAGGAGCAGGTCATGGAGGAGGGGAAAGTGGAGAAGATGAAGAAGGAGCAGGTCATGGAGGAGGGGAAAGCGGAGAAGATGAAGAAGAAGCAGGTCATGGAGGAGGGGATGTCGTGAGACATTCTAAATACACATATATAAATTAAAACGTAAATGTAAAGCCTAACAAATAACTTCAATAAAAGGAAAGAAGAATGGTAAAGAACAGTGCTGTCACAATGACTGTACTCGAAATCCCCCTTGTTTTCTACTTCGTCTGCAAATTGTAACGTTTCACGTTGATAGTAAAAGCCTACTGCTGCAATACCCGCCTTCTACGATAAAACATGTGCTGCATTTCTAAGAAAAACCTTGAGATACGCAGGTTGACCTAGATTTAAAATTCCATTCATGTCTTTTTATACACTACGTTACCTAAAACGAAAGACAGATGGACTAAAGATAGAAAGAAGGGAGGGCTGAAAGCGGGGACGCAGGAAATACTACCACAGTCGCGCGATACACAATTACTACCATCACGCGTGTAAGGCCACAAGCACTAGCTTTTTTTTCAAATCGACAGTGATAAAAAACACTACTACTACAAGAATCAGGTTTAAAAACATGAAAAATGCTTATTAGGAAATATGAAATTCTACTGATTTACATCTAAGCTCCTGACTTTAGTATGACATAACAGTGGAAAAGGCAGGACAGGTGGCGGTTCTAAACAACGAAAAGGAATAAAGAACAAATATACGACTATCTTTGGAAAAACACATATTTTGAACGCCGCCATGTAGCTCACTTTAACTTATATATTATTGTACGGCCGGACTTGCTAACCAAGAATATGTTATGTGTTACGCCTTTAGTCTGTTAATAAAATAGTTATGGCCAAAATACAATAGTGGGGGTGCCTGACAGCATGGAATCATTTCTGCTCATAAAATTTTTTAATACCGTGTTTGAAAAAACATTACGTTACGGAAATAGCCTACCATGTTAACTCCTATTTGATTGGCGGAAATGAGATGTAAGACTAAACACGATTAGTTGGACTGCAAATACTAGTTTAGTTGTTAGGGGAAACGTGAGAAGGGTGATATTTTTTGAAAAGTAGGTAAACATGGCATGATTGGTTAGAGCTGCCAATATACTCAATTCAGGGCGTCTGTTCCGGGCCACATCTTGTAATAAACCTACTAAGAAACAGTGCGTTGAGCACCAGTGCATATTTTTTCTAAATAAAAGCCTGGGACAGAGGCAGATCGGAAGTTGTGCCCATTCATTGCCAGTCAACGAAACTGTTTATTTTTCCATGAATTGTGGTAAGCTTGAAATATTTGATATCTTTTAATGAAAATTGAATGTAAATTGATAATTTATGTCCGTATATATGTGTGGTTCAGTAGCGAACATGAGGTAAAGCCTATATATGCTCCAGCCTGAACAGAAGGTGTCGGAGGAAAGTAAAACTACATGGAATTGCCAAACAGTACACTGACACCTATATTATTGACTAGAAAGAAATAATGCTGGAATTGCAGAGGCGTAATAATCATTAGGGAGGAATATACTGGTGAAAATTGTTTCAGATGAAGATAGCAGTTGGCCTACCGCTCTGAACTCAGTGTTTGTTATGTATTGTGCTCAGTGTAGAAATAGAGTATAAATTAGTTCTGAAGTAGGAGGTACAACCTTCTTGTTTCAGGGACTGTGGTCCTAAAGTTATTGAGCAGCACTTGGTCAGAGCTTTGCTGAATCCAGAGGGGACAGCATACTCCTTAATCCATATAGCAAACAGTGAGGTGTCTCCAGAATACAGGGAGGCTATCGAGCAGAGGAGTCTTTTCCTGCCACCATCACGAAAGATAAGCCTATGTGGCCAGCGGAGCTCAACATTATGTAACCCCATCTTAAACTGACATTGTATAAAAAATAAGAGGGGAAATTAATTGTTTTAATGCCAGGAACTGAGAACATCTCCAATACTAGTTCCAACAGAAACAAACACTTGAAGTCATGATGACAAATACCAAAATAGCTTGAAAAACAAAACCAGTATTACCTCATTTTACTACTACACAACTGACACACAATGGATAATGTTAATAAAATATGTCACTACAAGATTCAGATTGATAAATTCTGTACATATAACTTGTAATTAAACTTGATTGTGATTCCTGGTTCACTTTGTATTTGAATCAGGACACATATATATTAGTAATTAATACATATTTATATTTGAAAATTTACCAGTGCCTCATTTAAGAATAGTCTTATAGAGTGTTAAATGTGTGTGAGTGTCACAGTGTTGTCACATGTGGTGGAATAAATTAAATTGTTTATCTGTCTGTTGTTGTTGTGACTTACACTTCATCATATACATACCCTAGACATTCAACGTAGTCATCACAATATTCCAGAATAATTCTGACTGAGGTATAAATATGCGGTAGCAAGTAAGGTCATCTGTAATACACTACCCTTATTAGATACAGATACCTTCACAGCTGATCTCAGTCAGTACACTAAGTCCCCTATAAATATTTATAACATCCCACTTTACCACATATATTGGGTTCCGGTCCGGGATATTGAACTTTCTCCTGTTATATATATATTGGGAATTATAAGAATTAAAAGGTATCCCTGGGTGGAATTAAATAAGGTTGAGCTCTCAGTGCCTGTGGTGTCATTAAATAAATAATTATAGATTATATTGTTTAGTTAGATATTATTTACATTTACCTGTTAGAAAATGGCGGACCTGGCCAAATTTCGATCTGCTGCTGTACAGACTGCAAAAGAGTTAGGAATGGACGGGAAAATTATGATTTCTTATGTCACTGCTGAAATTGACAAATATATTGAACGGGAAGAAAGAAGATTAGAAAAAGAGGCCGAAAGAAAGTTAGAGGCTGAAAAGGAAATTAAGAAGATGCAATTTGAGGCTGAGGCTAAGAGGTTGCAGATTGAGGCTGAGGCTAAGAGGTTGCAGATTGAGGCTGACAAAGAGGCTAAAGCATTGGAAGCCGAGGAAAGAAGACAGGCTGCAGAAAGAGAAGACAAGCGATTAGCTGCAGAAAGGGAAGCAGAAGATAAGAGATTACAAAGGGAACATGAGTTACGACTAAGGGAGTTTGAGTTTCAAGGCCATGCTCCTGAAAATGGTGCCAGTCCCTTTGCCTCTGATGCCACTGCTAGCCAGGGAGCCTCAACCTCAGCTATGAATTTTCATTTAGATCATTTTGTTGAGAAAGACGATGATATTGAGAGCTATCTAAATAGATATGAACTATTAGCTACCACATATGGGTTAGAGAGAGAAAGGTGGAGCTTAAAGTTATCTCAAGGTCTTCGTGGGGCAGCTTATGAAGTTTTTGCCAAAATGAGCAGAGGTGATCAGGAAAATTATGACATGCTAAAGCAGGCTCTTTTGTTAAGATATGAAAAGAACGCCGAATTTTATAGGAAAAAAATTTAGGAATGCTAAACTACTGTCAGGTGAAACCTACAACCAGTTCTCTGCACGAATAGAGACATACTTGGAGAAATGGACTTCTCTGGGGAAAACCCAAGATCTTAAGGAAATGGTCCTTATAGAACAACTAAGAGAGTCCATGGCTCCAGACCTGAGAAAGTTTCTCATGGAACAAGGTGCAGAGAGGCTGGGTGAGTTGCTAAATGTTGCTGAAAGGTATCAAGCGGCTCAGGCAGAGGTAACAGGTAATAAAAAGAAACAGGTAGACAATTTTAAGGCACCACAGAACTTTAATAAATTTGATCCCAGAGATCAAAACAAAGGTAAGCACCAATTTGATAGGCCACGGTATGACAATAAAAATAAAACCCCACAATTCGATGAAAGGAAATATGATGAAAGAAAATCTTTCAACCAAGGAAAGAGATGGTGTAAAAATTGTAAGATGAACAATCATGACAATGACCATTGTAAAAGGAAACCTCCTCATTGTGCTGCTATGACATCTGGGAAAAAGGGAAAAAAGGTCAAACCTGCGGAACTACAGGAACCATACCACCCCCCAGTGTGTGAAGATGTCATCTGTAATGGTGTCACCATACGGTGTTTATATGATACAGGTTTAGATTATGATTCCGTTGTGAGTTCTCACCTGGTGCAGGCCGATCAATACACCACAGAAACAGTGGAGATTCAAACTGCAACCAAGGATGTAGCTACCATGACACTTCCCGTCGCCCGGATAAAGGTGAAAACGCGATATGTGGAAGGAATCATAAAAGCAGCAGTGATAAATGAGCCAATCTACCCTCTGATATTGGGGTGTAGATATGTCTTCTTGGGGAATCCCAAGAGACCTGTGATACTGGCAACAGTGCAGACCAGATCACAGTCTAAAAAGGAGGAGGATAATCCAATAAATACTCATCCAGATGAGATGAGGAAGGCACAGGCTGAGGACAAAACACTCAAGCCGTGTTTCAAGAAGTTGCCCAAATCTCATACACCTCCAGGCAAGGGAGAATTTTATATGAAGAACAAGCTGATATATAGGAAGGCTGGATCTGAATCCAATGGTCACGGACAGCTGGTCCTTCCCACTTCATATAGGACTAAAGTGTTGGAACTAGGGCATGCGATTCCCTTCAGTGGTCATATGGGGATCAGCGCAACAGGACAGCGTATAGCTTGTCACTATTTCTGGCCAGGGATAACTGAAGATATCAAACGATATGTAAAATCCTGTCCAGAGTGCCAACGAGTAGCACCTAAGCATTGGACTGCACCAGCAACTCTGGGAGAAATGCCCATAGTGGGAACACCCTTTGAGAGAGTTGCCGTGGACATTGTGGGACCTCTCACTCGAACCAAGAGGAGGAACAGCTACATTCTGACTCTGGTGGACACTTGTTCTATGTGGGGAGAGGCGGTAGCCCTGTCATCGATTGATTCTAAACATGTGGCAGAGGCATTGCTCACAATTTTCACAAGGTTAGGCTTTCCCAATCAAATCTTGACTGATAATGGCTCTCAGTTCAAGGGGAAACTAACTGAAGAAGTTTTCAGGATCTTCCAGGCCAAACACTTCCATTGTAGTGTGTATCACCCCCAAGGGAACGGCCAAGTGGAAAGATTTAATGGCACGCTGATGTCGATCCTGAGAAAGTTGGCACACGAAAAACCAGATACATGGGACCAGTACCTGCACGCCGCCCTCTTTGCTTATCGGGAGGTACCCCATAGTTCAACCGGTATGGCCCCGGCAACATTATTGTTTGGAAGGCCAATAAAAGGTCCACTTGAAGCGCTGTTAAGAACGTGGACTGATGAAAAGGCAGAGGAAAATATTACATCCTCATACCAATATGTGAATGAGCTGACCACTCGTTTAAAAACTGGCTGGAAACTTGCCAATGAAAATTTGAAACAAGCCAGGAAGAAACATGCTGCCTATTATAACAGGAAAGCGAAAGACAGAAATTTGGCTGTGGGAGAGAAGGTACTGCTTCTTCTCCCCGGTAGTCAGAATAAGTTACAAATTGGATGGCAAGGTCCATATACAGTTCTAGAGAAGGTGTCTAGAACCAATTATAAGATAGATAAGAAGGGGAAAGAAAAAATCTATCATGTGAATCTCCTGAAGAAATATTTGGAAAGAGAACATCAGGAAGAGACACACTTGTTGACCTTGTCCATTGCCATGGAGATGAAAAAGGAACCACTTTCATCATTTGAATATCCATTACACCCCTGTGAGACAGCAGCACAGGTGAAAATCAGTACACATTTAACGAAAACTCAGAAAGAGAGAGTACAACAGGTTCTAGATAATCATGCAGAGGTGTTAACAGACCGACCAGGACATACAAACTTATTGGAATATGATATGAAGCTGATAGACCCCACACCTGTCTGTATGAAACCCTATTCGATTCCTTTTGCTAAGGAGAAAGCTTTGAAGGAAGAGATAGACTATTTGTTGAAGGAAGGAATTATTTCACACAGTGAATCTTCGTATAGTTCCGGTGTTGTACTCCTAAGGAAGCCCTCTGGAGAACATAGACTCTGTATAGATTACAGGAGACTGAATGCTATTACAGAAGGACAGGTGGATCCATTGCCGGATACAAATCAGTTGTTTGCCAGGCTAAATAAAGCTAAATATTTCTCAAAAGTGGATCTGAGTAAAGGATACTATCAGATTCCAGTAAAGCCTGAGGTTAGACCATACCTAGCTTTTAGTACCTCAGAAGGACACTATGAGTTTAACAGATTGCCATTTGGATTGAAGAATGCGCCTAGTGTCTTCTCTAGAATGATGAGAAAATTATTGGACCCTCTGAATAATCCATGTATCACAAATTTCATGGACGATATCCTTATAGCAACAGAAACATTTGAGGAACACATTGACTCTCTGAACATGCTGTTTAATCGACTTAGGGAAGCGAATTTAACAGCCCGACCAACCAAATGTTGCGTTGGATGTAAAGAATTGGAATTCTTGGGACACACAGTTTATCAGGGAAACATGACCCCTGACCCAAAGAATTTAGAGAAACTAAAGAAAGCCCCGAGACCACAAACCAAAAAAGACGTGAGATCCTTTGTCTCATTATGTGGTTTCTACCAAAAGTATATCAAAAACTTTAATTCCATATGTGCACCGTTAACTGATTTGACACGTAAGGGAAATCCAGATCGAATTACATGGACACCACAATGTGAAATGGCTTACCAGGAATTGAAGGAAAAGCTCACAAGCAAACCTATTTTGAAATTACCTGACTTAAGTCAAGAATTCATTGTAAGAACGGATGCCAGTAATATTGGGTTAGGTGCAACTCTGCTACAGAGATCAGATGCATTGGATGGGGAATTAAGCCCAGTGGCATATGCTAGCAGAAAGTTGAATAAAGCTGAAACCAACTACTCAACTAGCGAAAAAGAATGTCTTGCAGTAATATGGGCGATAAAGAAATTCAATATTTATCTGTATGGGAAGGCATTTAAGTTGCAAACGGATCACAAACCTTTGTCGTTTCTAGCACAGGCTAGGCATGAGAACTCGAGATTACTCCGTTGGTCCTTATTGTGCAGCCATTTGAGTTTAGCATAGAGTATATATCTGGAAAAACAAATCTGGGAGCGGATTTTTTAAGCCGCCATCCGTGTGATGAGAATCACCGTAAGCCCCAGAAATAATAATAAATTTCTCTATGTGTATATAGAATTATAGACTGACATATAACGTCTGTTTTAAGTGGGGAGAATCTGTCGTGAGACATTCTAAATACACATATATAAATTAAAACGTAAATGTAAAGCCTAACAAATAACTTCAATAAAAGGAAAGAAGAATGGTAAAGAACAGTGCTGTCACAATGACTGTACTCGAAATCCCCCTTGTTTTCTACTTCGTCTGCAAATTGTAACGTTTCACGTTGATAGTAAAAGCCTACTGCTGCAATACCCGCCTTCTACGATAAAACATGTGCTGCATTTCTAAGAAAAACCTTGAGATACGCAGGTTGACCTAGATTTAAAATTCCATTCATGTCTTTTTATACACTACGTTACCTAAAACGAAAGACAGATGGACTAAAGATAGAAAGAAGGGAGGGCTGAAAGCGGGGACGCAGGAAATACTACCACAGTCGCGCGATACACAATTACTACCATCACGCGTGTAAGGCCACAAGCACTAGCTTTTTTTCAAATCGACAGTGATAAAAAACACTACTACTACTACAAGAATCAGGTTTAAAAACATGAAAAATGCTTATTAGGAAATATGAAATTCTACTGATTTACATCTAAGCTCCTGACTTTAGTATGACATAACAGTGGAAAAGGCAGGACAGGTGGCGGTTCTAAACAACGAAAAGGAATAAAGAACAAATATACGACTATCTTTGGAAAACACATATTTTGAACGCCGCCATGTAGCTCACTTTAACTTATATATTATTGTACGGCCGGACTTGCTAACCAAGAATATGTTATGTGTTACGCCTTTAGTCTGTTAATAAAATAGTTATGGCCAAAATACAATAGTGGGGGTGCCTGACAGCATGGAATCATTTCTGCTCAAAATTTTTTAATACCGTGTTTGAAAAAACATTACGTTACGGAAATAGCCTACCATGTTAACTCCTATTTGATTGGCGGGAATGAGATGTAAGACTAAACACGATTAGTTGGACTGCAAATACTAGTTTAGTTGTTAGGGGAAACGTGAGAAGGGTAATATTTTTTGAAAAGTAGGTAAACATGGCATGATTGGTTAGAGCTGCCAATATACTCAATTCAGGGCGTCTGTTCCGGGCCACATCTTGTAATAAACCTACTAAGAAACAGTGCGTTGAGCACCAGTACATATTTTTTCTAAATAAAAGCCTGGGACAGAGGCAGATCGGAAGTTGTGCCCATTCATTGCCAGTCAACGAAACTGTTTATTTTTCCATGAATTGTGGTAAGCTTGAAATATTTGATATCTTTTAATGAAAATTGAATGTAAATTGATAATTTATGTCTGTATATATGTGTGGTTCAGTAGCGAACATGAGGTAAAGCCTATATATGCTCCAGCCTGAACAGAAGGTGTCGGAGGAAAGTAAAACTACATGGAATTGCCAAACAGTACACTGACACCTATATTATTGACTAGAAAGAAATAATGCTGGAATTGCAGAGGCGTAATAATCATTAGGGAGGAATATACTGGTGAAAATTGTTTCAGATGAAGATAGCAGTTGGCCTACCGCTCTGAACTCAGTGTTTGTTATGTATTGTGCTCAGTGTAGAAATAGAGTATAAATTAGTTCTGAAATAGGAGGTACAACCTTCTTGTTTCAGGGACTGTGGTCCTAAAGTTATTGAGCAGCACTTGGTCAGAGCTTTGCTGAATCCAGAGGGGACAGCATACTCCTTGGTCCATATAGCAAACAGTGAGGTGTCTCCAGAATACAGGGAGGCTATCGAGCAGAGGAGTCTTTTCCTGCCGCCATCACGAAAGATAAGCCTATGTGGCCAGCGGAGCTCAACATTATGTAACCCCATCTTAAACTGACATTGTATAAAAAATAAGAGGGGAAATTAATTGTTTTAATGCTCCGGAACTGAGAACATCTCCAATACTAGTTCCAACAGAAACAAACACTTGAAGTCATGATGACAAATACCAAAATAGCTTGAAAAACAAAACCAGTATTACCTCATTTTACTACTACACAACTGACACACATAGGATAATGTTAATAAAATATGTCACTACAAGATTCAGATTGATAAATTCTGTACATATAACTTGTAATTAAACTTGATTGTGATTCCTGGTTCACTTTGTATTTGAATCAGGACACATATATATTAGTAATTAATACATATTTATATTTGAAAATTTACCAGTGCCTCATTTAAGAATAGTCTTATAGAGTGTTAAATGTGTGTGAGTGTCACAGTGTTGTCACGTGTGGTGGAATAAATTAAATTGTTTATCTGTCTGTTGTTGTTGTGACTTACACTTCATCATATACATACCCTAGACATTCAACGTAGTCATCACAATATTTCAGAATAATTCTGACTGAGGTATAAATATGTGGTAGCAAGTAAGGTCATCTGTAATACACTACCCTTATTAGATACAGATACCTTCACAGCTGATCTCAGTCAGTACACTAAGTCCCCTATAAATATTTATAACATCCCACTTTACCACAGGGGAAAGCGGAAAAGATGAAGAAGAAGCAGGCTGAGGAGACGAATAAGAGGAAGGAGGAGAAGCAACAAGTAGTAAAAGGAGGTGGAGAAGCTGGCGGAGAAGAAGGATGAGGTGGAGAAGAAGAAGAAAGAGTAGGGGCGGAGGAGGATGAGGAACAGTGAAGAATAAGAAGAACGAGTAAACAAAGTACAATAAATAAAGAAGAGAGACATATAGAAAATGAGAAACATCAGGAGAAAAAAAAAGCCATCAGCAGGAAAAGACAAACATTAACAAACAGTTTTAAAAGTACCGTGATATAGAAAACAAACAAATAAACAAACAAAGATAAACACCATGATCACTAACTAGAAAAAAACAACATACAGATGAAGACTTCTACTGAAAACAACATGAGAGCATCAATAGTGTTAATGCAATCAAATAGAAAAACCACATTAAAACATTTTCAAAAAACGTAAAGCCATGTGTCGGCATAATGTAGAGCCTGCCGAACTGCCAGTAGAACACACGGGATACTTAGATAGATCTCCAGGTGACCCGGGGGGGAAATAGACAAGAGAAAGAATGTTAAAGCTAGAGAAATTTCAGACCAGCCGTCTCCAACCGGCATTTAAGGCTGTTGTATCCCAGGATTTAAGGTTCTTTCCTCAGCATGAAAACTCACAACATGACTAACAAAAATTCACTGTGATTGTGAACTGCGCGTGATAGTATAGTGATGTTTGCGTTGAAGTGGAGATAACCTTCGGTAAAACATCGTTTAGTCTGGGATGTCCATCGCTATCTTGATGATATTGTAAAAATCAGATTGTCCGGAAATGATAAAAGTTCCACATAGGCTGGACTCATTGTAAATTCTAAATACACTCTAACCCGGAAACAAACATTTCATCAAGGTAGGCCTTTAGAGAGCGCAATGTTTCTAAGGCAGATTTTTACATCTTCTGGGTTGTCTGCCGCTGAAGGGTCTAATCACATTGAAGAAATGGAAACAAATAAATAGATAAACAAAAACAACAAATGTATATGAAGACATGAGAAGTTAGACCAAATTTTTGACCCGTCAATGCAGTCTATATATTTTCTTATTATATTTTATGATTAATGCATCGCGGCCAAAAACGAACAAAATAAAACAATTATTTAAGCCGTTCTCATGGGCTTCGTAATCACATTTCTGCTGGGCAAAGGTCATCCTACGTCACCCTTGATTAAACAGAGAAGAAGCTTCAATGCCACGCCAGGAGGAGTATAACAGAATAAACGTGAGCTCCTCGTATTGCATCAACCTTCAATCAAAGTCCCTGGAGGTGTATCCAGTTTCCAGAAATATTATTCTTCCAGGCGACAAGTTATTACTTATGACAGAGCGAACATTATTCCGGCTTGTCGGTGTAGTGTGTGTGGTGTAGAGTGTGTGGTGTAGTGTGTGTGTGTGTTGTAGTGTGTGTGGTGTAGTGTGTGTGGTGTAGTGTGTGTGTTTATCGAGATATTCTCCATTACCTTCCAGCACCCGGTGGAGCGTACGCCTTCAGGAAACTCACGCTAAGCCTTCTTGAGTTGTGTTATCCGCTTATGTTTGCTTTATCCAATTCTTTCACCCCTTCACTCCTGCATTCCTTCATTAATTCACTTACTCACTCACTCATTCATTCATTCATTCACTCATTCAGTCACTCATTCATTCACTCATTAAATCATTCACCCACTCATTAGTTCCTTCATTCATTCATTTACGCATTCATTCATTCATTCTTTTACTCATTCACTCATTCAGTCATTCATTAACTCGTTCATTCATTCACTCATTCATTCAATCATTTGTTTATTCATTCATTCATTAAATCACTCATTCATTCATTCATTCATTCGTTCATTCATTTATTTGTTCATTCATTCCTTCGGTCATTCACACTTTTATTCATTCATTTCTTCATTAATGCGTTCATTCGTTAATTCATTCAGTCATTCGCCCATTTATTTTTTCATTCTTTCATTCAATCATTTATTCATTCTCTCACTCACTCGTTCGCTCGCTCGTTTGTTCGCTCGCTCATTCACTCCCTCACTCATTAATTCATTAGCCCACTCATTCGATTATTCACTCTTGCATTCATTCGCTCATTCATTCGTTCATTCATTCAATCATTCATTCATTTGTTTATTCATTTGATCATTCATCCCATTTATTCGTTCATTCATTTAATCATTCATTCATTCGTTCATTCATTTGATCATTCATTCATTCCTTTGTTCATTCATTCGTCCGCTCATTCATTCTCTCATTCACATATTCGTTCATTCGCTCACTCATTCGTTCATTCATTCATTCATCCCATTTATTCATTCTTTCATTTAGTTGCGCATTCTTCATTTATTCGTTCATTCATTCACTCATTCGCTCATTCACTCATTAATTTATTCATTCATTTATTCATCTGTTCATTCATTCGTTCGTTCATTCATTCGTTCATTCATCTTTTGTTCATTCACTTGTTCATTCATTCGTTCATTCAATCCATCACTCATTCATTCATTCACTCACTCATTCTTTCGTTCATCCATTCATTCGTTTACTCATTCATTTGTTAGTTTATTCATTTACTCATTCACACATATGTTAATTCATTAACACATTCGTTCATTCGTTCACCCATTCATTCGTTTATTTATTCATTCATGCATTCGTTCTTTAATTCATTCACTCACTCATTCATTCATTCGTCGATTCATTGATTCATTCACACACGCATTCATTAACTCATTCATTAACTCATTCATTTACTCATTCACATAATCATTCATTTGATCATTCATGCACTCACCCATTTATTCATTCCTTCACTCATTTATTAACTCATTCATTCCTTCATTATATCACTCATTCATTCATTCACTCACTCACTCATTCATTCATTCACTCACTCACTCATTCATTCCTTCATTATATCACTCATTCATTCACTCATTCACTCATTCACTCATTCATTCATTCATTCACTCACTCATTCATTCATTCACTCATTCATTCACTCACTCACTCACTCATTCATTCACTCATTCATTCACTCACTCATTCATTCATTCACTCACACACTCACTCATTCACTCATTCATTCACTCATTCATTCATTCATTCACTCACTCATTCAAGAAATTTATGCCAAAGTCTTCCAGTCCTGTGCCACCCGCTTCAGATATTTTCATGTCTTTTTATCCTGTCATTTATATCTGCAGTTATTTTCTCTATGTTTTTCTTCAGTCTCCCTTTACATCCCTCACCTTGGGGATTCCTGTCACATCAGTTCCACATTTGTGGCCCTCCCGTACCATTTCCATCCTTTATATCTTCGTGGCCGTTGTTTTTGTTGTACATCATATTTCAGAACCATAAACCGGGACTGACTTGATATTTGAAATATCTACTTCATATTTATGTCTAATTTCCTTCTCTCTGTTTTGGCTACCCTCTATTCCTCTTACCTTGGGAATTTCAGAAAAATGACGGTCCTGTAATGCTTCCAGTTAATCTTCTCAAACATGCGTCCTATCCAATGCATGCGTATTTTCCCGATATCGCCTTCCATTAACTTTTTTTTTTCATTCTTCAGTTGATTGATTCTCAGTTGATTCTTTTGATTGATTGCACTTTGTTATTCCACAACTGGCTGTTCATATTCTCTGACTAGTTGCGTTATTGTAACACGCCATACTTTATGTGTCCCAATAAAACTGTCCCCAATTACCTAGATGCGTTTACGTCATCGTCGGCTGTCCGGCCAACTCTGCGGGTGGAAGCTCCAGTTAGCCCTGGCAGTGTTAAGAATTAATATACTAACTTACTGGATTCTGATGCCCACTAGAACTGGGCACACTGGCAAATAAGTGGATTTTTGAACATAATGTTAAAACCTATTACAGCGATTATCCCACGGGCCGTATAGTGTGCCCATAATACGCTACATTATTCACCCAAGAGCCGCTTCATCGCTTATTTGGTTATAGACACATTTCCTCGTGTCTGCATTTTACTCAATATACAACAATCTTATCTTTGGCATACAAGACTTACAACGCTTCATACTTATTCTACAGCCAATATTCAACTAGCTTTTACAAGATATATATTTTATCGTATACGTCAACTGCTTGTTTTAAACTTGTGGAGAGACGGTGTTTTAAACTTGTGGAGAGACGGTGTTTTAAACTTGTGGAGAAACGATGGTAGGCCTAACCATTTTTTGGAGTCAGAATAAAACAATAACTGTGTGGGAGAAGAAATGTTAAACGATGGAATGAAAGACAGAGAACTAATAGTGCGAATACTATCATCATTAAGTGCCGTGCAGTGAAAATGTCCACAAATCTTTTTCACAGATTTTTTATTGACAGTCAGCTCTATTGTTGATTTCTTTGGAGCGTCACGTTTTCCATCTTCTTTTCTCTCTGAATTCCTCTTTGTCCTTTGACATTTATTTTACCTGCTGCTTCGCTTTATTCAGGCTATTACAAGTTAAATGAAGGTCAACTGCATTCCCTTGATGTTTTTGATTATATTTACTTGTTCAGTAGCTGCATAAATTATCTTGAAGTTACTAGTGGTTTACAGATGTGAGAAGATATTTGACTCTTTAACCTCAAGGCGTGAGAGGAAGCTGATATCAGAATTAAAATAAAGAACTAGGACCACAAACTGTGGAAGATATCATCGATTCCGCTAGTTTACAAGGACAATGAAGAAGAATACTGAGGATAGAACTATGAAGTAGAAGTGAATTAAGAAAGCAAGAACAGATAAATTCATTCAGGACTATCCGACCAATCAGATCACAAGATGAATAATGAGACCAACTAACGACCAATCAAATTACAAGGGCAATAGTGAGGGACGAAAACAATAAAGTTAGGCAAAGGCGCGGACAAAAACAATAGAGCGGGGAATAATGCACAAATTCTACATCGGTCATTTGATTTTTGGAATTCATCTGCAGAATTACAGACATTTCTCAACGGTGTTAAAACCTATCAAAAGTTTGAGGACCACTGCTGTAGGCTACATTAAGCGTGATAACACTGAACATAGTGTCAGAAACCTGCCGCAAATAAATATATGAAAACTTATAATACAGCATACGATAACATAAAAAGACATACAAACACAAAATAATTATATATTCTACTCACGTCTGGGCATTGGTCTGGATTGCGTGCTGGTCTCAGAGTCAGCAATCTCATTGGCTGTATTGTCGATAGACCGTTTAGCCAATCTCTGTTCCATGGTATCCACATATTTGGTCAGGTTAGCCACGGCCCCGCCCATTCGATTGAGCTGACGTGACAGCTTTGTGTTTTCCTTTTGCGTGTTGTTGAGATCCTCCAGCATGGACGCCATATTGGTCGTCATGATCCTCAGCGCGTTCTTGGTCTCAGCCACATCACCACTCAGCCTCAGCAGCGCGTCTCGCATCCGCTGAGCCTCAGTATCCTTCTTATCATTCAAGGTTGGTAGAAGATACACGTCCTTAAACTCTTTGAGTTTGGCGTCAATCATTTTGTCAACGTCTGCCATGTATCTCTGGACGCACTTACACCCACGTCTCTTCTTCCTGGACTTTCCTAATCCAGGGTTCGTTTCTTCCGTGCTCGTATCATTTTCAAAAGCCAGACCAACACAGAGGTAGACCACAAAGATTAACTCTAAGACCCTGCGAACGCCGTAGATCATGATGACAGTGAATTATATTATTTCCACAACTAGATTCTCCTTTCGAAAGTGGAAATTACACATGAAAGAATTACATTGGTAACTCAGCCGTAGTTTTTGCGTGGGGAATTCAGTTGAATTTCTGCTGAATATTCATGACGTGTACATAGTATCCATACAGAATTTTAAAAACACTTGTACAAGTATCCTCTGCTTAAGTTTACAAGCAACAGTAAAATGTAAAAGAAGTTGGAAGGTCAAGGCTGGACGCACAGTGAATACGCAATTGTTGATGGTGAATTTGTATTTTTACATTTATGAATAGAATTGTCGACTCGACCTGGTGGACACATCAAATCACTGACCAAAATTTGCTGAAATTCTGAAGAAGAAAAAAGTAGTAAAATTGAGTTTTAGGTCACAATAAATTACAAAACAAAACTTTTACGACAGGCAATCTTTGTTGTTTTAAATTTTGATTATTTCATTACATGTTAGCTTTCCATGGAGCATAGGTCTTCAGTGCTTTCATGTTCTGTGTCGTCTGTTGACTGATGTCTCCTTTAACCCTCTCATGTCTGTCTACAACTCCCATCTCAATGTGCCTCCCTCTGTTTCTCTTGCCTGGGGGATTCCGGAATAAGGAATATCTTTCTTGTAAAGCTATCACCTGGATTCCTTAATGTTTGTCCTATCTAACGCCTATATGTCCTATCTAACGCCTGTATGTCCTATCTAACGCCTTTATGTCTTTCTTCGCTTGCTTCTTGTTCCGCTGCTATTCGCCTATTTTTGTCCCCGTCAGTTCCACATCTTGCCCTTCTATTTCAAACCTCTTTTTCTCTTGCACTGTGGACTCCTGAACAGGGAATACCTTTATTGTAATGCTACCAGCTGGATTCCTCAATGTATGTCCTATCGAACGATAGCATCTCTTCCTCGATTCTTGTCCCACTGGTAATCGTTTATATTTTCCCTTATCAGTTCCACATTAAAGATCTTGTCATATCACTTCAACCCTTCTATTCTTAGCGAGGACCCATTTATGACAACTATAACGTCTTGGGTTCAGCTTTTATTCAAGCAAGAAAAATTAACCACATGTTATTGAAGCAGAAGGGAAAATTATCTGCAGTATATTTATAAACATAGCGGAACAAATTATCAAAGTGTTATGTTTATAGATAATGACGTGTAAATAATGGCTGAGGTAAGCTTACAGATGGAAGATAAAAGACATCGCAGGGTTATGCTTGTTGATGTTAGATAACATTTGATGATGAGGATTCATGTTTCAGTGTTTACTTTGTCTGGTACAGAAAGCACTAAACACTTCATCATGTGATAATTTGTACAGCCCTCTCGAAGAAACCATTGATCATCATCTATCAAGTCCCCAAGGAGCATAGGACTTCAACAAACTTAAGCTATGTATCCTGTACTGTGCCATCAGTTCCACATTAATGAGCTTGTCATCAGTTCTACATTAATGATCTTATCAGTTCTACATTAATGGTTTTGTCATCAGTTATACATTAGTGATCTTGTCAACAGTTCTACATTAATGACCTTGTCATCAGTTCTATATTAATTATCTTGGCATCAGTTCTACACTAATGATCTTGTCATCAGTTCCACATTAATGAACTTGTCATCAGTTCCACATTAATGATCATGTCATCAGTTCCACATTAATGATATTGTCATCAGTTCTACATTAATGATCTTGTCATCAGTTCCACATTAATGATCTTGTCATCAGATCTACATTAATTATCTTGTCATCAGTTCTACATTAATGATATTGTCATCAGTTCTACATTAATGATCTTGTCATCAGTTCTATATTAATGATCTTGTCATCTGTTCTACATTAATGATCTTGTCATCAGTTCCACATTAATGATCTTGTCATCAGTGCTACATTAATGATCATGTCATCAGTTCCACGTTAATGATCTTGTCATCAGCTCTACATTAATTATCATGTCATCAGTTCCACATTAATTATCATGTCATCAGTTCTACATTAATGATCTGGTCATCAGTTCCACATTAATGATGTTGTCATCAGTTCTACATTAATGATCTTGTCATCAGTTCCACATTAGTGATCTTGTCATCAGTTCTACATTAATGATCTTTTTTCTACATTAATGATCATGTCATCAGTTCCACAATAATGATCTTGTCATCAGTTCTACACTAATGATCTTGTCATCAGTTCTACATTAATGATCTTGTCATCAGTTCTACATTAATGATCTTGTCATCAGTTCCACATTAACGATCTTGTCAACAGTTCTACATTAATGATAATGTGATCAGTTCCACATTAAAGATCATGTCATCAGTTCTACATTAATGATCATGTCATCAGTTCCACATTAATGATCTCGTCATCAGTTCCAAATTAATTATCTTGTCATCAGTTCCCCATTAATGATCGTGTCATCAGTTCCACATGAGTTATCTTGTCATCAGTTCCTCCACACATATCATTACATATTGGATACCACCTATTCAGCAAGCTAAAGATAAGAACTACTGATGAGCGTAAGTGTGCCACTGATAAAATGACTGCTGAACATCTGCTTCAAAGATTCTCAACATATGAAGAACAGAAAACGCACATATGGGAGTCACCAGTACCATTCCTGGAAAAAACTCTACTAAGATTCAAAAAGCCTCAAGCTCACCGTTGCTAAGTAGACGTCTGAGAGTGAAAGATAATGAAGATAGGATACGATAGGACTCACTTGACATTTGATTTGAAAATTCTGATTTTTATATTATGCAGATCTTATATTGTCTGATTTTAATTCGTAGAATATGTAATGCGCCGTATATGGTGATCTGCCGGACCCCCTTCCATGCATCCACCGCACTGACTAGTCTACTAATATTGTATTGCTTCTAAGCTGAACCCCTTTATCATGTCGTCGTTCTTGACTTCTTGAGCAGTTATATTTCTTTCATCATACTTTTTCAAGCTAAGAATTGTTTATGTAATTGTCAGTACTGGTGACACTGAGGATAGACGTTAGCGTTTGATAAGACAAATATTAAGAAAACATGGTCATAGCGTTAAAAGGCAGTCCTTTTTCTGGAACACCCCCCTTTCCCCATGAAAGATAGAAGGGTGAGGACTTTAAAACACATGGAGATGAGAATGGGAAATATGCCTTAAGGGGATAACAAACAAGAGGGAAACCCGAGACCTGTCAACAGTAAATAATAAAAAACAGTAAGTAATAGTAAACAAATATGATATGGTGCTGAGTTGGCAGCATGTTTAGTAACGATTCACTCCCGTAACATCATGATGGCGTCGTTCGGGTGGTGCTGGGTTGGATTTGCCGGTAAGCTTATTCCTTCTATCGCGTGACTGTAGTCTACTTATATATTTCTTCACGTCTGCCTGCAACATAATAGTTTATGTTTATTATTTAAAGATGATAAATAAAGCATGGAAAGATCTTGAAAGGATGGCACTGGATAGACAGGACGAAACTAGATAGACAGGCTTGCCGTGAAATCGTTGAAGGTTTATGATCTACAGCAAGGGTCAGCTACCAGTCGATCCCGATCTATTAGTAGATCCCATTGGATGATTTGGTAGATCTATAGCCGACATTGGGGGGAAGGTAGAAAGACTTTATTAAACTAGGTAAATTTCGGACTAGATCTCTCCTAGCGGCATTTTAATTCCCGGTGTCCCTGGGATCAACTTCAGTAACACTGAACTCTCTAACGATCTACTATATATATATATATATATATAGTAGATCTTTCAGTGTTACTAAAGTAGACCCCAAAAGCTCATGGTTGCCGACCCCTGCCCTATAGGAAGCTAAAACACCTGGACGATGTGATGATGCAATCTTCGACTTTACTTCAGTGTTTCAATCCGTCACGCACTCAGTGGGGCAGTTAAGGGTCTCAGAGGAAGCAACGGGAGAACAACATAACTTCTCCCGACATCTATGTCGTAAATGATGACAAATGGGAAGCTGCACGTGAGACTAGCATACAATCTCATTTTGTAAAACACACTGCTGCGGCAACCACAACTGTAACAGTATATGAAGTGATTTAGTTCAGGCCTTCCGCAACACAGGACCACTTGTAAGTGGTGCCCCCCCGCCTCTGCAGGAGAGAAAAGGAAACATTCATTCATTGCTTAAGATAATGCGCTTCTAGTGATCAGGTTGCCCCGGCTGTATTGTTAAATCAGACCAGTTAGCTAATTCGTGTCAATCGTATTAGTATCTACCCGTATACACAGGTAACGCACTCTTACAGAATCTATCTGACGTGAATGGCATATTTTGACAACATTATCGACTACCTTAATTAAACCCATCAAGCACAACTTGGTTACTCATAATGGTCTACGATCTACCTGTTGGAAATAGCTTCTTGCAATTTATACAGCTTGCTACGCAAAAAATAATCTTTAGCAATCAAGGTCACAAAACCCTGTTAATGAAATCACAAATGATATTAAAGTTCGTTCAGTGCCGTAATTTTCGCAAGAATGTAAACTAAAACTCGATTAAATACGACAAAAATATATTTTTCATCCTACACTTTATTTTAAAGTAGACAAATCTAATAGCACACCGCATGCTATTTTGTATCAGGAGTCTTTAGTGGAACTGCACCGAGTGCACATCTGGAAATTTATTTCTTTGGCAACCTTCCAGCAGAAAGTAGTCAGGCGAAAGTTTACTTTCAGGTTTTCGTTTTCTTAACATTTATCATCACAACGTGCTCTTTACAGTTTGGTGTGTGACTTGATCGTCTGCTGGATAGGTAAAGAGATACCTTCCCTGTTATTTTATGTTATCGATGTTAGTTTCATCTGATACAGTATCTTCTTTATCTGTTTCTTATTGTTCGCTCCTTCTGCTAACACTACTACCGCTCGTGCGGCTACTACTATACTACTGCTGCAACCGCTGCTACTGCTACGGTTGATACTGTTAATCCAACTACTACTACTGCTGCTACTATTATTACTACTATTGCTGCAGCGGCTGCTAACACAACTAACCCTCCTATCGCTACTGCTACAACTGCCCACACTACTGCTGCCACCAATACTATCACTACTACTGCTACTGCTAGAGCTTACCAACTGATACTACTACTACTGCTACTACTACTGCTACGACTCCTACTGCAACTACTCCTACTGCTACAGCGTACCCACTACTACTACTACTACAACCACTACCTCTACAGCTGCTACAACGACTACGTTTACTGTTACTATAGCTACTCTTACTACTATTTTGCTACTATTGATACTTCTGCAGCTACTGTTGCTGTGATACTACTACTACTACTACTGTAGCTATTACTTTTACGACTACTGCCAATGCTACTACGTCTACTGCTGCTAGTAGTACTACAGTTTCCACTACTACTTCCACCGATGCTGCCACTTCTGCAACTATCACTTTTGCACCTGTTACTTGTATTGCTACAACTACTACTTCATCTGTTGATGCTGCTACTTCTACTACCACTATTACTACCACGATCCCCTTCGTGAACACTACTATAACAACAGCTACTACTGCCACCACTACTATTACAGCAATAACTAATACTCCTGCTTCCACTACAACTACTTCATGCTCTGCTGCTGCTGCTGTTACATATACCACTTCACCACGCATCTAAATAAACTTCGTAAATCAAAACTAAATCATAATTCAATCAATACCTTTTAGCTCCCCAAGGAGCATAGGCCTTCAACAAACACATGCCAAGTCTTCCTGTCACGTGCCATCCGCTCAAGTTCTTTCCATGTTTTCCTCATCATTTTCACCTCTGTATCCAGCTCTCTTCTCCATGTGTTTTTTGGTCTACCTCTGCCTCTCTTTCCCTGTGGATTCCAGAACAAGGACTGTCTTGTAATGCTATCAACAGGTTTCCTCAATGTGTGTCCTATCCTTCGCCAGCGTCTTCTTCTCAACTCTTGTTCCACTGGCACTTGTCTGGTTCTTGTCATCAATTCCACATTGATGACCTTGTCATACCATTTCAGTCCTTCTATTCTACCCTCTGTCCTGTACTTACTGTTCTTAATCTTCTATCATTTACTAGACACAGCATTAAGGTCTTTGTCATGTGTAATCTGACCTATACTGTATAATAGGAGAACAACAGAAGTGATTGAGTCATTAATAGGCTGGATTGCCCTAGGTAAATTTCCGGTGTTATGTGTTGCTGGTCGCACTAATAACCCCTGTCATCGGAGCATCATTTTTGTGGTGCTTAGCTGGCAGGGAGGATAGTGTGATGCGCTTCCATAGCTAGGCAGTGGTGCCGCACGGAAGTTCCTGGGTTCGATTCCCCGGTAAGCCACTCACGTCTGTTGTTTTTCTGTTGTCTTGTGGTCTACTTCTTTATTATTCACGAGTGGCTGATAACATACCTTTATGTGTGTGTAATATTTATTTACTATTCTACGCAAGCACCCATTCATGAATGTTAAATCAGAACTGATAAATGAAAGTAATGATTACCCCATCCTGACAAATGTCATGTAACGCTTTGCTTGACCTATATATATATGTGGCGGGAACAAAGCAGAAGAAAGGGAAAGATAAGAAGGACACAGACAAAAAAATTGTGACATGAATATACCAGTTGTGGTTGGTCCTTGAAACCATGAATAGATGTTCTACAATTCTTACATGTTTTCTTGACCAGTGTTCACATAGTGCAGTGCGCGTTATTTCCCCACGTGCCATAAAATGTGTTCAAGGGCTACACAGCAGAAGTTTTAAATTTTAGTTTATCAGAATTTTTTTGTAGCTGTAGAAAACAATTCATTAAAACAAAATAATTTGAGAATGGTGGCCTGTAGAAATACACATGTGTTTATTTACAATGTCAATAACAAATTAGTTTAAAAAAAGGTGACGATAATGCTATGGCAGATACAGCAGTGAAGTGTTAGAGATTTCACAATACTAGCTTCGAGAGGTGAGGTCACCAATTCACTTTCTCACTGCCTTTGCCTTTCCTAATTCAAGAAAGAGGTGCCAAGTTACAGCTGGGTAGACTGGAGCGTAACGCAACCGAGTTTCAAACCCTCCACCTTTTTCGCGAGAGGACAGCGTTCTATCCACTCTGCCAACAGGACGATCATGAAAATAAGTATAAATTACAAACGTGCTTCCTTCCCTAGTTAACATGCCTACTTTAATGTTAGACTAGTACTCATCTACCATATGTCTCTTTGTCCCGCCAGAATGTTTGTTGATATTTTTTTTTTATTAGTTACGTTAGTTTAATTAGCTTGTCAAAAATTATTTTAAAGTATATATAGCCCTGTGTAGTTCCGGGTGGGGGGGGGGGGGGGGGGGCTCTGATGACCCAAAAAAAGATTAAGACTTTTACTTCCTCAGGCATGTCGTACAAGGCAACCTCATCATATAGAACAAATTGATAAAGTCCTCTATTTTATTCCCGTTAATGATGTCCACCAAAAGATAATTATAAGTGGATGGAAGCAGACATCATCATCATCAGTTGATAAACTTTTAATACAAGACCCTTGCCCTGAGCAAGAGACATGCTGGGAAATCTGAAGCTCGCTCGAACATCACCAGAGTTAAATACTTTGTTGTTGTGTTGCTCGTGGTTCGAGTATGGAATGTCAACTTGACCTACGCAGTGGTGTGTAGACATAGATGGAGTGTATAATGTGCGAATGATAGGAAGAGTTCGTGGTGTTGACAAATGTTCTTTTCTCACACTCATGTATGGCTGGAAGTCATCGACACCAACGACTGTGTACCTTTGCTAAAGTTTAATTGGACGTACACACTCGACAGCACAGATAGTGACAAATCACAGGTTGGCATAATACATCATGGTACAGTGGATAACTGGTCTTGCAATGTTATGTTACATGGGCACTCATGTAGAATAATATTATAATGGACTGTCAGTAGCCAAGCCCTCAGTATTGCCCATATATATATATATATATCAACTGAGTTTACTGACAAAGCACGTCAGATTATAAACAATATCCAAGATGGCTTCTACCTAATCTCGTCTAGCGAAGATTCTTTGACATAAGGTTCAGCACAGTTTTTTTCATATAATAATATTGAACCGCTAGCAATGGGTTCTCATGTGTAGCAGTGATCTCTGGACTAAACAAGCGATAATACGGGCATCCCTTTTCTCTTCTTGAAAGTCACTACATGTTTCGGTTCCAAGATGGCTTCACTCGTGAGCTGTCACTCACGTTTGGATACAGATAATGAATCTGTCCTAAAGTTAGTCATTTATTAAACATTTCATTGCTCTGTAGATTTGATCATGAACAATTGACTGCATTCTACAGGATATAGTGCTGCTAGGAATCGAAGTCGTTTTCATCGAGTCAAATATATTCTCTTAGACATTCAAATCGTACCTATCGAAAATGGTGGCTTCGTACGAGAGTTCATAAGAGTGTCTATTATTACCTTGGTATCAGAAATATGATTCTGCCATAGCTTGGCAATACGAATAAACACTGGGGTAAAGCATACACGATAGGTCTAGACGACTATCACTTTCCCCACAAATACTGAGATCACTTTTCCCCGGCGACAAGCCGACATAGAAAACACAGTCCCTATCAGGACGAAGCCAAATCACACCACACTCTAGCGACACATCCGCCGAATAGCCTTTGACCTCTCTAGAGACAACAGAACATATAGTTCGACTTAGATATGTAAAGATATACAGATATAAGACAGACTCGTCCTACTCAGACAAACAATACACATAAATTCAGGCCATAGATATTCTGAAGCAAGAACAATCTATTACTACCCAAACGAAGAATAAATCGCAGAAAACTGGACTCATCCGCGGAGTTCGATCGAAAGAGCCGACACAACTTTCAAGGGAAGTAACTCAATAATGACTTTTCCCTAAGCACTATTTTGTTTACAAAATATTTGCGAACATAACAAGTATACCAATGTATAATATTGTAAGATATCAAAGACTGCACGTAACAGTCTTACCACACCTCCCGGGAAAAAAAAAAAAATGGAACTTTTTTTTTTTTTTTTTTGAAATACATCTAGGAGCAACGTACAATAGGCTCACAACGCATGAATAATGCGCAGATGAAAATATCAGGAATACCTATAACGCCTAATATGAGGCTAAGTCGACTTATGGAGCGACTGGTGAGAATGTGTCTCATAAACTGAGAGAAATTATTTCTCTACAAGTATATTTTTCCAGGAAGGTGTCATCAAAGTATAATACAATTCTGGCAATTACACAATGCCTAAAAAATTCATATCATCATTTCGTATTAGATATCTTAAATTTATGATTTATGAAGAAAAAATCATCAAAGCACAGCGGTGAATAAACATCAATGAACCGCTATGTAGTGATACAATCATTATATTATTAAATTACAAATGTGTATCTATCATGGTATAGAAAAGGAACTACTATAGAACTAGACATATCAAGAAGTCTAAGCCCTAATAGTTATGTGGAATCATGTGGGCATCTTGACAGAATGTCTGCCATCACATTATCTGATCCACGAATAGCTCGCACAGAGAAATGAAAAGGTTGAAGAGCAATTGCATATCGAGTAGACCTCGAGCTCTTCAAATTCTTACTCTGTATAGCAGTAAGAGCTTTTTGGTCGGTTTTCTACTATGAAATGTGCGCCTAGAAGGAATCTCTGTAGTTTGAGGATCGACCAAACCATAGCTAATAGCTCACGGTCTAAAACCGAATAATTCCTTTCTGCCGCATTAAGTTTTCTGGAAATATACATTACAGGATGCAGAGTTCCAGAGTACTCTTGCATTAGTGCCGCTCCAATCCCAGTGGATGAAGCGTCACTACGAAGAACGAATGTCTTATCTTTAGTAGGTAGCACTAAAATAGGTGGTGTTGAAAACAATGTTTTAATCTTATCCAGAGAGCATTGGCATTCCTGAGACCAGTGGACCACATTAGGCGAACCTTTCTTTAGAAGTGTTGAGAGAGGTGCCATGATAGAGGATAGATTCTGAATGAATCTGCCATAAAATTGAATAAGACCTAACAGACTTCTCACCTGTTTTTTAGTCTTAGGGATTGAGATGTTAAGTATCTTACTAGTATTATGGTCCTCTGTCTTTAGGAAACCATGACCAACTCGGTGGCCTAGGAAAGAAATTTCGCTAAAACCAATATAGGCTTTAGAGGGTTTCGCTGTCAGGTTGTGCTCACGCAAAGTAGACAGCAATTCATCTAACCCTGAATAGTGATCTTCCCAAGTATCGCTGAAAAGACAGATGTCGTCTAGATATGCAATGACATCTGACCGATAAGATAGGATTCGGCGCATCATGCGTACGAATGTAGCTGGTGCGTTCATAAGACCGAAAGGCATAAAATTCCATTGGAACAAACCTCTAGGTGTTGAAAAAGCCGTGAGAGGTTTGGCGCGTTCAGATAAAGGAACTTGCCAATATCCTTTAGACAAATCAAGTTTAGTGAAAAAATGAGATTTGGAGAGTCGAGTAAGTAGCTCTTCCAGTAAAGGCATAGGTTCGGCATCGAACTTCGTTACTTGATTCAATTTTCGATAGTCAACGCAAAGACGTATGTTATTGTCTTTTTTACGAACAATAACCATCGGCGAAGAATATGCAGAGGTGGATGGTTCGATTATTTTCAAATCTATCATCTCATCCAACTCTTTCTCGACCTGTGCTTGAAAATGTATAGGTATAGGATAAGGTCTAACCCTAATAGGAGTATGGTCAGTTAGAACAATGTCATGTTCAATGACATGCGTTTGTCCAGGGATGTCAGTGAGTACATCCTGAAATGTTTGCAACATAGTTGAAACTTGTCGCTGTTCTCCTAGAGACAAATCAGGAGAGACAGTAACGTTCTTCCATGATTCACTAGAATGAAGTGGGATCATTGGAAGAGGAAGATTTACATCTGAAAAACTTGTTTCCTCATCCTGTATCACGGACAGTGATGAGTAATGACCATGTGGTACTGGAGAATTGTCCGTTGCTTGGAAAATGGGTTGCAAATAATCCGGACGTTCATGGAATTCCGTAAGCATATTGATGTGGAAGGTTTTATGCTTCCCATCAATATCGACAATATAGTCGACATCGGAAATTTTCGATATTATATCGTACGGACCTTTCCAAGAAATAAGTAATCTGTTTTCCCTACAAGGTAGTAATACAAATGCTTTGTCACCAGGACAAAGTTGTCGTAAGCATCTCTTCTTATTGGCAAATTGCCTTGCCTTCTGTTTCGCAAATTCAGAAGAAGAAGTTGCTAATTTGCATGCTTCGATAATTTTTTGTCTCAACGCGATGACATATTCGTAGGATGACTTTGTGTCATCGTCAATATTGTCAGATGTAATGAGATCGTGAAGCAACGACATAGGGCCACGCGGACGCGCGCCAAAGACGAGTTCAAAGGGAGAAAATCCTGTATGTTCATTGGGTACCTCTCTGTAAGCGAAGAGGGCCGCAGGTAAAACTCTGTCCCAGTCTTGAGGATGATCCTCAGTTATCTTCCCCAGTAAGTTTTTAAGTGTTCTATTAAGGCGTTCGACCATACCATTAGACATTGGATGGTAGATACTACTTAAAGATCTATCTATCTGCAGAGTAGACATTACTTGAGACATGGTATCTGATATTAGTTGGGTGCCATGGTCTGACAATATCTCTCCGGGGAACCCCAGACGAGAAAATATAAGCCAAAGAGCATCTGCAATATCAGCAGTAGTAATGCTCTTCAGAGGAATAGCCTCTGGCCAACGTGTGCACATATCAACACACGTCAAGATAAACTGATGTCCTCTGGCAGACTTGATCTTAAATGGACCAATTATGTCTATGGCCATTTTTTGGAACGGCCGAATAGGAATGTCCGCCGCCTGAATGGGTGCAGCATGCCGTGGACCTTTGGATTTAACTTCCTGACATACTTTACAAGATCGACAATAAATCCGTATGTCCTTGTTTACCAATGGCCAAAAGAAAGCCGCAAGGACTCTTGACTTAGTACGGGAAAAACCCATGTGTCCAGCACACTGAGAGTCGTGAGCGTGCTGCAAAATTTTAACTCTCAAATTCTTGGGAACCAGGATTTGAGAATGACTTGACGTAATGGAGTCTTGAACCATACGTACAAGTACGCCATTCTTCTTTGTAATCCACGATTTACGACTTGTGTCTTTATTCGGATCACCTTTAGTTGCAAGAATGAAGAATTTCTTCAGAGTGGGATCATCTTCTTGCTGTTTTATAAACGAGTCACGAGAAATTACCAAGGGATTATCTTGGTTATGCACTTCATTATCTTCAGTAGATGAAGTTTGAGGCATATTAAGAGCCTGAGCTCTAGTGACTACAGCGTTAGCAATCTGCATGTTTTGCCTTTCCCACGTGGAAATTTGTTGCGGAGTGCATTCTCTGACTCCGTGAATGCGACCGATGATGAGGTCAGCGATCGGATTCGGAAGAAGACATGCGTGTACATCTCCTGTAAAGAAAGGAGTAGCAATCCTAATGATAGCAGTAGAGTATTTCTCTAATGTGCCGCCAAATGTTACACATTTGACTACTTGTCCAGTGGCACGGGAAGGATCTACGAGTGACTGCCTAACACCAATTGTGGTGCATCCAGAATCAAATAGCACAGAGACTGGATTGTTATTCACTAAACCCTTATGTAAGACAAGAGAACCTCTTCCATCATGCGCGACTGATGCCGGAAGAGCAGGAAGAGGATGGCCACAGCTTAAAGTAGACACTGTGGTTGGCTCAAATAACGTTTTGCATTGGGGGCACTGAGATGCTCTCCCAAAATCAAAAGCGGCACATGCCATATTACTAGCATCATTATTATCTTTACTCTGTTTATAGGCTTCATTGGACTCTTGTTGTGCAGAGTTTGCCTGAAAATGTGGTTTATGTCTTTTGTATTGAGATCTACCTCGGTTATTATCACCTCTGTAGTTATTGTTACCTCTATTGTAACCCCTATTTGGGTTTGAGTCATAGTTCCCTTGGTTACCATTATCATATTCATTATAATGAGTATCTCTGTAATTATGATCTTGTTGACTCCAAGACGGATAACCCTGATAGTTTCTATAATTACTTCCTCTACGGAAATTCCTATAATTATGACCACCCCTGTGTCGAGAGCTATCAGCTCGTCTCCAGTTCTTTGAAGAAGAACCCTGAAATGATTGGTTACCTTGGTTTTGATAACTATTATGGTTACCTTTTTTATCAAATCTGTTTTGAGGTCCCTGAAATCTGTGTGAATAATTGGGATTGTATGGTGTTGCTGCAGCAACTGGCATACTCTCCTTAATCTTAGTGTTGCCAAAAGTCACGTCGGGGTGTGCAGTGACATATTGGGAACAATATTCTTCCATTTCTTTTAGAGATTTGGGTTTACGCTCATGTATAAATTCAAGGAAAGGTTTGTTCACACATGACATAATCTTATCTCTGAGCAACAAATCCATAAGTCCTTCATACGTTTTTTCTGTTTTGGAAAGCTCAATCCAACGATCAACTGTGAGACGTGCCTTTGCAGTGAATTCTGAGAATTCTACACCCGTCTCAGGCACCATCGTTTTAAATAAAAGGCGATAGCCTTCCTCACTTAGCTGATATTTTTTTATCAAAGCCGCCCTAATGACATCATAATTATCCTTATCTGCTTCTCCTACAAGGCATAATCTAGTCAAAGATTCACCTTTCAAGTTTTCTGATAATTGATTAGCGTATTGTGATTTATCCACATTATGTGTACGACAAGAACGTTCAAATCTATCCAGCCAGAATGTAATATCGTCACTGGACTGATTGAACGGTGGAACCTTAACCTTGTAAGTAGAAGGTTTACCATTACCACTAGCCTGATTAACATTACTCATACTTGTCAATCTCAATTTCTCTAACTCAAATTCATGTTCTCTTATTGCTTTTTTCTCTTCAGCATCTAATCTTTTTTGTTCAGCCTCCCTGTCTAATCTTTTTTGTTCAGCTTCCCTGTCTAATCTTTTTTGTTCAGCTTCACTGTCTAATCTTTTTTGTTCAGCAGCAGCTTCTCTTTCTAATTTTTTTTGTTCAGCTTCCCTGTCTAATCTTTTTTGTTCAGCTTCACTGTCTAATCTTTTTTGTTCAGCTTCACTGTCTAATCTTTTTTGTTCAAACGCAGCTTCTCTTTCTAATTTTTTTTGTTCAGCTTCAAATCTCCTTTCCTCCACCTGCATCTGCAATTTCTTTTGTTCAGCAGCAGCCTCAGCTTCTCTTTCTAATCTTTTCTCTTCAGCCATAGTTTTTTCTTTCTTCTGCAGCTAATGCTTTGTCATATTGAGCAACAGCCCATTGTTCTAATTGTTGACCAGTCTTATCAAGGGCTTTCCCTTGTGTAATGAAGTATTCTAATGTAGACATGATGTCTAACAATAATACTAATCACCTGAACCAATAATAATACCACAAGTTCTTAATGACTTGATTAATCAGTATACTATCCCAATATCAGTGGGTCACAAGCCTTAATAAGGACTTGTATAATAGTAATAATAATAATCAGGTACTGGTTTATACCATAATCCAAGTGCAGTGCACAGGCAATTGTGTCTTATGAAATATACCTATATAAAACATATGTCAACCAACAGAATACATAAAGTACAAATAGGACTGACAATACAAGAACGTTTGCAGAAATCAAAATAAATCAAATAGGGAAATCAATGAAAATAATCACTGAATCTGCAAAGAATAACAACACAAATGACGTCACAATATATGAATATAAATTGTGAATAGAACTGAAAGATAGAAAAGGTTAGACCAACAAATTACAAACAAATCAAAACAAAACTAAAGAACAAAGAAATATTACAAAAATAACAATAATTACAGACTTCACAGCTAACACAAAAGCAACAGTTGTCGCAGCAAATTTTCAATCAAGAAAATTGCACCTATAGAAAACGCCCACAACGGACCCTCTATGACGTGGGATATTCTGTTGTGAGGACGCCGCCCAACCTTAAACACAACCCGCTGACATAGAAACTAACATACTATACAAACAAATAACATGTAAACATAAATATATATAAAATATGTGTATGATAGTATGTGTTGCAAAATAGGCTCAGTTTTACAGTAATGGCAAAGTTATTTTTATGAAAATATACAAACTGCCACTTTATTCAATTAAACATTCTGGCCTTAAATATTAAAGTTCATATACAGAAAACAAGAAGATCCATCGATGAAAATAGGACTTCTTAGTTCACTAATACTGTCTTCCTGTTAATATTGACAAGAATTGATCCAACTGTTCTGTGAAACTCTGTAATGTCTAATGTAAAAATGTCAACAACGCTGACCTACATACTGCATTCACTTGACAGGTCACGTGACGAAGTGTTGACAAATAGCAAACCAATACTGCAAGTGTGTCGTATCAGCCACAGGAAACGGTCTGGTATCGGTAATCTGTTGACTTCTGAACTTCTGCGAGGTCAAACCCAGAAAGCTGGTCCACCAGTTGATAAAGTCCTCTATTTTATTCCCGTTAATGATGTCCACCAAAAGATAATTATAAGTGGATGGAAGCAGACATCATCATCATCAGTTGATAAACTTTTAATACAAGACCCTTGCCCTGAGCAAGAGACATGCTGGGAAATCTGAAGCTCGCTCGAACATCACCAGAGTTAAATACTTTGTTGTTGTGTTGCTCGTGGTTCGAGTATGGAATGTCAACTTGACCTACGCAGTGGTGTGTAGACATAGATGGAGTGTATAATGTGCGAATGATAGGAAGAGTTCGTGGTGTTGACAAATGTTCTTTTCTCACACTCATGTATGGCTGGAAGTCATCGACACCAACGACTGTGTACCTTTGCTAAAGTTTAATTGGACGTACACACTCGACAGCACAGATAGTGACAAATCACAGGTTGGCATAATACATCATGGTACAGTGGATAACTGGTCTTGCAATGTTATGTTACATGGGCACTCATGTAGAATAATATTATAATGGACTGTCAGTAGCCAAGCCCTCAGTATTGCCCATATATATATATATATCAACTGAGTTTACTGACAAAGCACGTCAGATTATAAACAATATCCAAGATGGCTTCTACCTCATCTCGTCTAGCGAAGATTCTTTGACATAAGGTTCAGCACAGTTTTTTTCATATAATAATATTGAACCGCTAGCAATGGGTTCTCATGTGTAGCAGTGATCTCTGGACTAAACAAGCGATAATACGGGCATCCCTTTTCTCTTCTTGAAAGTCACTACATGTTTCGGTTCCAAGATGGCTTCACTCGTGAGCTGTCACTCACGTTTGGATACAGATAATGAATCTGTCCTAAAGTTAGTCATTTATTAAACATTTCATTGCTCTGTAGATTTGATCATGAACAATTGACTGCATTCTACAGGATATAGTGCTGCTAGGAATCGAAGTCGTTTTCATCGAGTCAAATATATTCTCTTAGACATTCAAATCGTACCTATCGAAAATGGTGGCTTCGTACGAGAGTTCATAAGAGTGTCTATTATTACCTTGGTATCAGAAATATGATTCTGCCATAGCTTGGCAATACGAATAAACACTGGGGTAAAGCATACACGATAGGTCTAGACGACTATCACTTTCCCCACAAATACTGAGATCACTTTTTCCCCGGCGACAAGCCGACATAGAAAACACAGTCCCTATCGGGACGAAGCCAAATCACACCACACTCTAGCGACACATCCGCCGAATAGCCTTTGACCTCTCTAGAGACAACAGAACATATAGTTCGACTTAGATATGTAAAGATATACAGATATAAGACAGACTCGTCCTACTCAGACAAACAATACACATAAATTCAGGCCATAGATATTCTGAAGCAAGAACAATCTATTACTACCCAAACGAAGAATAAATCGCAGAAAACTGGACTCATCCGCGGAGTTCGATCGAAAGAGCCGACACAACTTTCAAGGGAAGTAACTCAATAATGACTTTTCCCTAAGCACTATTTTGTTTACAAAATATTTGCGAACATAACAAGTATACCAATGTATAATATTGTAAGATATCAAAGACTGCACGTAACACCTACTCTTTACGATTTCCAACTGCCGTGGCATTTTTAACGTGCGCAACTTGCACACTGAACCTCCTATTTTGTTTGCCCATATCCGAGAAGGCTATGCATCCAATCTCACTGCCCAGGAGACCAGGAGGGGGGGGGGGAAGGGGGGAGGAGAGGAGGGAATGGGGGGGGGTTTACATAATTAAGACCACTGGTTCTGAAGAAAAACAAAATTCCATAAATTATATTCCCTACACTGGGAATCGAACGTGTTACCCGTAGAATTCGAGGCGGACGCAATATCTCTTAGCCAACTCCGACATATTAGCCAGTGAAAAGAAAAATAATAACGAACAATATAGAACATATTATATGTATGTGCTAGTGTCGATCAAATATTATATGTATGTGCTAGTGTCGATCAAATATTATATGTATGTGCTAGTGTCGATCAAATATTATATGTATGTGCTAGTGTCGATCAAATATTATATGTATGTGCTAGTGTCGATCAAATATTATATGTATGTGCTAGTGTCGATCAAATATTATATGTATGTGCTAGTGTCGATCAAATATTATATGTATGTGCTAGTGTCGATTGTCACGAAATGGATTTAGGACTAGAGACTGTCTACATATAGTGACAAGACAATAGTAAGAAGAAAGACTGAAATGATAGATTCAGATAGAAATATAGTGCAAACTGTGAAAGGTGAGACCATTGGCTCCGAGGTTGAGAACCGAGGTTGATTCTTTCCTCGCCACTTCGGACGTTTAAATTGCTATGGCCTCGAACCACCTCTAACTACCCTATGGGGATAAGGTTCAATTAAGATTCACAAACACCAAGGTACAGACAACATATAGCTACTGTACTAAAGGAAATGACTGATGCCAGCTACAATTTATACAAGTTTATTATACACCTATAAACAACAAACATATGCATGTCCCATACATCAAGTGCGAGGATGCACTCCTGAAAACAAAATCAAGCACAGTTTTAAAAAATGCATCCACCCCAACCCTTCTCCCACAATTGCAACCTGTATGGAGAAAGAAGGTAAGGTTAACTGAAATGAACTACACTGCACTTGATGTCGCCTACACTCCAAACTAGCTATTCTAAATTCTAACTCTAAGTCCACTGATAGCTGGAACGACGGCGAAGTGACTACACAATCTCTGCACAGACTTCGGTTCTACACAGCCTATCCTGGAATCTCCTGAACACAACTAACTGCACCTCTAAACTTCAGCAGCTGTCCTCTGCTATGATTCACCAAAACTAACAGTTCTGCCTATCTGTGCTGACTTCAGTAGAGAGAATGTTTACCCTATCTCTCTCCACTATTCTGGAATTGACTGAGGTTTAACAGAACCCCCCTGGATTCTGGACTGGAACTGTAGCTGACTTCTACCACTCTGAAATTACCTGCCCGAGTATCTATAACTGGGCCGTCGGCTTTATTATGGCCGTGAAGAAACGAACACAAAATTACCACAACGCTGGCAGCCTGCCAAATCTGCGTGTGTAACGAGCGTCAGAGCTCAGGATTTATCCACAAAAATCCTATTCGCTGGAAAATGTCTTCCCCTGGCTGGGAAAACGTATTTTCTTCCTCTCCTTCCACTACTGGCAACTAACGTAAAACCCTTGCGGTTCTGCGAATGCCCCAACTTTGCCGTGGGAGAAATTTTGTGGTCTCAAAATTCCGCTCTCATTCCCACAAAGCCGGTACCTGCAAATCTCGAATGTCCTACTGAAGGCAATCGACTTGACTCTGGCAACCCGGCTTTGGCAATTAATTTTTAGAGACCGAACTTATGAAGTTCGGGCATATTTATTCTCAAGCCCCCACGCGCCGACTTCATGACGTCATATGCGCGGCGTGGTTCTAAAGCCAATGGGCGCTCTGCATTTCAACTGCAGTTAGCTCTCCGCCAATCAGAACCTTAGATCTTTCTGATGCAACCAGTCCCCGCTAGACAAAGAACCGGGAATAGGTCCTAGCCCTATACTGCGGAAATGAAGCAAAAATGGCCGCAAATAATTTAACTCCCGAAAAATGCGTATATGGCCACGCAATATCTTTAAAAAAAAGACACTGGTGCAAATCCTGATCCAGCCTCTATAATCTCAATCTAGAATAATACTTTCTAATTCCCTACACCCCCATTCTAAACACATAAAGAAGAACCATAAAGCAGATGAGATCAAACTCCCTCGTGATCTCATCTTGAAAAAAACGTAAATAATAGAAGGAGAAGAAACATGGAGAAGGATTACCTGTAATCCCTCCTAAAATATAGTGAACAAATTGCAAGGAGAAAAAGACATGGGCCATTTGAAAGACAGAATCTCAGTACTCTCGTCACATCACTCCCCCCTTTCAAAGATTGAGCAACGATCTCCTTACTGACATCTCTGTGTTTCACATTGGCCCTTATTCCTGTCTACCAAGCTGTCTGTGAGCACTTCCTCCTTTTCCGTGTTCTCTTCCGGAGCTAAGTGCCGGCTTAAGAAATCCGCTCCCACATTATCTTTTCCCGGGATATATTGTACCGAAAACGAGTACATGCCCAACAATAAAGCCCATCTCATTATTTTAGCGTTATTGTGCTTGTTGGCTCCCAAAAATGCCAAAGGAGCGTGGTCACTTTGTACTATGAATGTGACCCCGTATAGGTATTCGTGGTGTTTGCGAATTCCGGAAACTAATGCAAGGCACTCTCGTTCTATTGTTGAGTAGTTTCTTTCAGCCGCATTAAGTTTCCTACTGGCATAGGAGACTGGGAACAACAGCCCTTGTTGTGCTTCGTCGGCCTGTAAAAGAGTGGATCCAATTCCTATGGCGCTTGCATCCACTCTTAACACAAAGGGTTTTGTTAGATCCGGGAGCCGAAGTATTGGCGAACTGGTCAGCAGCTCCTTAAGAGTGGTGTATGCTCCTTCACATTCTGCTGTCCAACGAATTTTTTCCGGCTGACCTTTCCGAGTGAGGTCGGTCAACGGCCCTGTTAAGCTATTAAAATTCGGAATGAATTTTTGATAATAGGCGCACAAGGAGATAAAAGATCTCGTGTCTTTTTTTTGTGATGGGGCGGGCTGCTTTCCTTATTTTCTCCACGTTTTTGTCCAGCGGCCACATGCATCCGTGGGCGATAGTGTGGCCTAGGAAGTCTAGGGTGTCAAACCCGAGTAAACATTTGCTCGGGCGGGCGGTAAGCCCCGCCTCCTTCAATCTCCCGAGGAGCGAAGCGACAGTGGCTATGTGTTCCTCCTCCGTTTCCGTTGCGATGAGGATATCATCCATAAAATTGTGAATGTGGGGGTTTTGCAACGGCCCTAATAGCTTCCTCATCATTCGGGTGAAAGCACCCGGGGCATTATGTAACCCAAACGGCATGACATTAAACGTATAGTGCCCTTCACTAGTGCTAAAGGCCAACATCGGCCTGACGTCCTCTTTCACCGGAATTTGATAATAGCCTTTACTTAGGTCTATTTTCGAGAAGATTTTTGCCTGGCTTAATTTGGAAAACAGTTCCGCAGGGCTGGGGAGGGCTTCCGGTTGAAATTCCGTTACGGTGTTGAGCAATCGATAATCGATGCACAGCCTGGTCTCACCGTTAGGTTTTTGTAAGAGGACCACGCTCGAACTGTATGGGGATGTGGTTTCAGAAATGATGTTGGCCGCCAGTAGTTTTTCAATTTCCTCCCGTAACGCAGCGGCTTTGGCGTATGGAACCGGATATATTTTAGTCCGTACCGGGGTGTCGTCTTTCAGTTTCATCTCAAATTCTGAGAGGTGGGTGAGTCCAGGCTTATCCGTTAAAACGTCTGTGTATTGTTGTAATACAGTCCTGAGTTCTCGCGCCGCTCCTTCTGAAAGATTGTCCCCAAATTTCACGTCTCGGTACGACTCTGTTTGGTGTAGGGGGTACTCTCCGTAATTCTCTGGGTCGTCCTCTTCCTCAATAGCTACCGCCAATGCTAACAGGTGGTCTTGAGATGGTGGGGTTCGTTCTAAAAATTTCTTAAGGAGATTTACGTGGTATATCTTCCTTTTTCCCCTGATAGCGATGCGGTAGTTAGTGTTAGAGATTTTCTCTAACACCTCGAAAGGCCCCTGCCATCCAATGCGCAGTTTGTTTTCTCCGGTGGGAAGTAACAACAAGACCTTCTCCCCTACCTGGAGCTCTCTTTCCTTGGCCGTCTTGTTGTATCTCTGCGCCTGTTTTGCGCGAGCCTTACGGAGGTTATCTGAGGCCACTTTCCAACCTAACTGTAGTCTCTCCTTCAGCTCTTCAACATATTTGGAGGCCGACACCGTTGTCTCATCTGCCTTCCGATCTGTCATAGACCTGAACAGAGCCTCCAATGGGCCCTTGATCGGCCGCCCGAACAATAGGGTGGCTGGCGGGTAGCCTGTAGAAGCTTGGGGGACTTCGCGATACGCAAACAGGGCGGCGGGAATAAAAAGATCCCAGTCCTCTGGCCGCTCCTGCCCTAACTTGCGCAACATCGTCATCAAGCTGCCGTTGAACCTCTCCACGAGACCATTTCCTGCCGGGTTATACGGACTGGTATGTATGTGTTGGGTTCGGAGAATGTTGAAGATCTCCTCCATCAACAAGCTGCGAAATTGGGAGCCATTATCTGTCAACACTTGCTGAGGAAATCCCAGTCTTGTAAAGATTTGCAGCAAGGCTTCTGCAACATGCTTCGAGTCAGTGACCGCCAGGGGTATGGCCTCTGCCCACATGGTGCACACATCGACTAGTGTCAGAATAAACCTGTTCCGCCGCTTAGTTCTTTCTAATGGGCCTACAATGTCAACCGCCACTCGTTCGAAGGGGGTACCGACGATGGGCATCTCTCCTAACGGGACTGGGGGTGTCCAGTGTTTGGGTGCCACTCTCTGACACTGAGCACAAGATTTCACAAATCTTATGATGTCCGGCGTCATTCCCGGCCAGAAATAATGGGCCGATATTCTGTGTATGGTGGCCCCCTGGCCCATATGTCCACTAAATGGAAGCGCATGCCCCATTTCTAAAATCTGCAGCCTATACTTGGCTGGCACTACCAATTGGTTATGCCCCTGCTCTTCACCTCCTTCTCTGCGATAAATCAGCCCGTCCTTCTTGAAGAAATTCCCTTTTTGTTTGGGGTCCTTCGACGTGGGCAATTTCCGAAAACAGGCCGTCAGGGTCGGATCCTGTTGTTGGGCCTCCTGCAATTCCTGGGGTAACGGATTAATGGGGGCTTCCTTTTCCCGCTCCTTCTTGGCTTGCTCCCTAGTAACCACTGCGGCTACTACTTCCGGTTCCTTTGGGTCCCCTAGGTACACATACCTACATCCCAAAATGACCTCGAAAAGGGGCCCCTCCATTACGGCCGCCTTGATCGTGCCCCTGACAAACTTCGACACTATCTCGATCTGCGCTACTGGGAGGCGCATTGGAGCATCTCCCTTCAACACCCCACATATCTCCACAAATTCTCCTGTCATCTGTTCGGGCTTTACTAGATGATGGCCCACCAGACATTCGAAACTTAAGCCGGTATCATACAAACACTCGGTTTCAACCCCATTAACAGTTACCCTTCCCCTCGTGGAAGGTCGGTCACTGGTAGGTCGAGAATCCTGCTCCTTCTCCAAGTCTGGTATAGAAGTTTGTAAACAGGCTACTCTCTTTGGGGGGTTTTCCCGGCTTCCCCCTGCTCTCCACTGCGAGTTATAATTATTTCTGCTGCCCCACTGCCGGCCAGGGGCGTGTTTCCGGGCCGGGTCCCTCCTTGGCTCCTCTCATTTCTCCGGCGGGTTGGGGCCCCTCGCGGAGCTCAAAGCAGGTGGAGGGGGCTCTCGGGTGCTAGGCCCGTTAGTTGGCTTGTCGGGAGAGGTGTTATGTCCTCGGGTTGGCGGGTCAGGGTTTTTCCGTTTCTGGCCCAGGACTTCAGCCTGTGCCGACTGGAACCTTTCAGCAAATAGAATAATCTGGTCCAGTTGCTGGGCGCCCTGCTCCGCCAGGTACTTCCTTAAGTCCGGAGACATGTTGGCCTTTATCTGTTCGCACATGATGAGCTCTTCGAGTCCTTCAAACGATTTAGCCAAACCCGACAACTCTCTCCAGCGAGTGAGGTAATTCCTCAGCCTCTCCGCGAACTGGGGAAAACTTTCTCCTTTCTCCAGTCGACTTTCCCTAAACATCGTTTGGCACTTCCGGGGAGTCCATTGGAATCGCTGTAACAGGGCGTTCCGCAGAGCCTCAAAGTTACCTTGGTCATCTACCAGCATCTTGCTATAGACCTCATACGCATGTCCTCTTAGAGATTGAGATAATTTGAGACACCAAAGACTATCATCCAGCCCGTATGCCTTTGCCATCCGTTCAAATTTTTCTAAAAAATACCTCAATTTTCTCATTCCCGTTAGGAAAAGAGTCCATCGGAAAATTCATGGCTGCCATCCGGGGCCCTCCGTTTCCTGAGGTGTCTGTTGCCCCTGCTCCGGGAGAATCTCCGTTAGCCGAACTGCCTTTCGAAGATCGGTACTGCAGTTCCAGTGAACGCAGGGCAAGTTCATGCTGTCTCTCTGCTGCCTTCTCCCTCTCTTGGGCTTCCCTCTGTGCTAACTTCTCCTGGGCTTCCCTCTGTGCTATCTTCTCCTGGGCTTCCCTCTGTGCTATCTTCTCCTGGGCTTCCCTCTCTGTTTCCCTCTCTGCTATCTTCTCCTGGGCTTCCCTCTCTGCTTTTCTCTCCTCTGCCTGTCGGTCCTGTTCCCTCATAATGTAAGCCCTAGTCTCGGCCTCATTCATCCCCATGCTTTTAGCTGCGTCCTTCCATGCAGTAAGTAGCTTGACCAATTCAGCCATCTTACCTGACAAATCAGCAGTACTCACAACGAGGGGAAATGACAAAAAAGGAACAAGACAAATTTACTGTTACCTACTAGGAATATGCTGTCGCAAAAACCCGCACTCAGACTAACACCAAGTCTGACTAATAACTACCTGAAAAAAATTCAAGTTATCCAGCTACCCAAAACCCGAATTTACTTTCCTGTTAAGAAAAAAAATTCAATTAGCCATCAATTACCTCTAAGTCATAAACAACCTTACTACAACTATCATCTAACTAACTGTAACCTGTGGAAAAAAACTTATAGCTGGATCAGTCTTAATATAGCTCAAGTCTAGGGGATTTTTTTTTTTTTAAATCTATTTTTCAGAACTTCCTACAGAGACAATCTATGAATCTAGAATTGATCCCAACAAAGATGATCCCAAGGACGACGCCACCCACTTTGTCACGAAATGGATTTAGGACTAGAGACTGTCTACATATAGTGACAAGACAATAGTAAGAAGAAAGACTGAAATGATAGATTCAGATAGAAATATAGTGCAAACTGTGAAAGGTGAGACCATTGGCTCCGAGGTTGAGAACCGAGGTTGATTCTTTCCTCGCCACTTCGGACGTTTAAATTGCTATGGCCTCGAACCACCTCTAACTACCCTATGGGGATAAGGTTCAATTAAGATTCACAAACACCAAGGTACAGACAACATATAGCTACTGTACTAAAGGAAATGACTGATGCCAGCTACAATTTATACAAGTTTATTATACACCTATAAACAACAAACATATGCATGTCCCATACATCAAGTGCGAGGATGCACTCCTGAAAACAAAATCAAGCACAGTTTTAAAAAATGCATCCACCCCAACCCTTCTCCCACAATTGCAACCTGTATGGAGAAAGAAGGTAAGGTTAACTGAAATGAACTACACTGCACTTGATGTCGCCTACACTCCAAACTAGCTATTCTAAATTCTGACTCTAAGTCCACTGATAGCTGGAACGACGGCGAAGTGACTACACAATCTCTGCACAGACTTCGGTTCTACACAGCCTATCCTGGAATCTCCTGAACACAACTAACTGCACCTCTAAACTTCAGCAGCTGTCCTCTGCTATGATTCACCAAAACTAACAGTTCTGCCTATCTGTGCTGACTTCAGTAGAGAGAATGTTTACCCTATCTCTCTCCACTATTCTGGAATTGACTGAGGTTTAACAGAACCCCCCTGGATTCTGGACTGGAACTGTAGCTGACTTCTACCACTCTGAAATTACCTGCCCGAGTATCTATAACTGGGCCGTCGGCTTTATTATGGCCGTGAAGAAACGAACACAAAATTACCACAACGCTGGCAGCCTGCCAAATCTGCGTGTGTAACGAGCGTCAGAGCTCAGGATTTATCCACAAAAATCCTATTCGCTGGAAAATGTCTTCCCCTGGCTGGGAAAACGTATTTTCTTCCTCTCCTTCCACTACTGGCAACTAACGTAAAACCCTTGCGGTTCTGCGAATGCCCCAACTTTGCCGTGGGAGAAATTTTGTGGTCTCAAAATTCCGCTCTCATTCCCACAAAGCCGGTACCTGCAAATCTCGAATGTCCTACTGAAGGCAATCGACTTGACTCTGGCAACCCGGCCTTGGCAATTAATTTTTAGAGACCGAACTTATGAAGTTCGGGCATATTTATTCTCAAGCCCCCACGCGCCGACTTCATGACGTCATATGCGCGGCGTGGTTCTAAAGCCAATGGGCGCTCTGCATTTCAACTGCAGTTAGCTCTCCGCCAATCAGAACCTTAGATCTTTCTGATGCAACCAGTCCCCGCTAGACAAAGAACCGGGAATTGGTCCTAGCCCTATACTGCGGAAATGAAGCAAAAATGGCCGCAAATAATTTAACTCCCGAAAAATGCGTATATGGCCACGCAATATCTTTAAAAAAAAGACACTGGTGCAAATCCTGATCCAGCCTCTATAATCTCAATCTAGAATAATACTTTCTAATTCCCTACACCCCCATTCTAAACACATAAAGAAGAACCATAAAGCAGATGAGATCAAACTCCCTCGTGATCTCATCTTGAAAAAAAACGTAAATAATAGAAGGAGAAGAAACATGGAGAAGGATTACCTGTAATCCCTCCTAAAATATAGTGAACAAATTGCAAGGAGAAAAAGACATGGGCCATTTGAAAGACAGAATCTCAGTACTCTCGTCACATCGATCAAATATTATATGTTTGTGCTAGTGTCGATCAAATATTATATGTTTGTGCTAGTGTCGATCAAATATTATATGTTTGTGCTAGTGTCGATCAAATATTATGTGTGTGTGCTAGTGTCGATCAAATATTATATGTATGTGCTAGTGTCGATCAAATATTATATGTATGTGCTAGTGTCGATCAAATATTATTTTTGTGCTAGTGTCGATCAAATATTATATGTTTGTGCTAGTGTCGATCAAATATTATATGTATGAGCTAGTGTCGACAAAATATTATATGTTTGTGCTAGTGTCGATCAAATATTATATGTTTGTGCTAGTGTCGATCAAATATTATATGTTTGTGCTAGTGTCGATCAAATATTATATGTATGTGCTAGTGTCGATCAAATATTATATGTATGTGCTAGTGTCGATCAAATATTATATGTATGTGCTAGTGTCGATCACATATTATATGTATGTGTTAGTGTCGATCAAATATTATATGTATGTGCTAGTGTCGATCAAATATTATATGTTTGTGCTAGTGTCGATCAAATATTATATGTTTGTGCTAGTGTCGATCAAATATTATATGTATGTGCTAGTGTCGATCAAATATTATATGTATGTGCTAGTGTCGATCAAATATTATATGTATGTGCTAGTGTCGATCAAATATTATATGTATGTGCTAGTGTCGACAAAATATTATTAAAATACCCCCAAATAAACTCGAACACGGTGGCCAGGGGTGTAGGACAAAACTCTCCTAAGGGGTAAATAAAATAATACGCGTAAAGAAAAGTTTCAGGAACTCGTGAGAAGTAAACAACTAGACAACAGCAAAACAACACAAGTGATAGGCTTACCGGAGAATCGAACCCAGAACCTTCCGAACGACAACACCGCCTAGCTAAGGGCGCGAATCGCATTATCCTCCCTGCCAACTAGGTACCAGAGAAATAGTGCCTCGTGGACAGAGGCATGTAATTATTATAAGTTTGGGGACCTCTGTTCTGACAGATTGTTACGCGGTTACTCACCGAACTACAGTAAAACCTTGTGTGTTCACCCTTTGTGGCAAGACAGAACTTAACGACCAGTTACCGTAACCTGCTTATTTGTTAAACGTGCATCAAGATAACTCAGGCTATTTTGTTTCTAACATGCACAATTACTAGTGGGATAGAACAGTGAGTCACAACTGCTGTTGGTAATAGACTTGCCTAGTTATTGTTTCAGGTTGTGTTTGTGTTCGCCTTTGTCTTTGTCTCGTGAATTCTCCTGGAAATTTCTTCTACTTCTTTGTTCGCTCCCAAATAACCACACCTGTGTTGCTATGGAGATGTCTTAAGAGAAAATGAAAGACAAGCAATTCTGCACCCTCAGGCTTGTCATATGTGTGGACACATGTGTGGTTGTGAGTGAGGCTGGCAATCTCGTTATGTGTGGACACATGTGTGGTTGTGAGTGAGGCTGACAATTTCGTTATGTGTGGACACATGTGTGGTTGTGAGTGAGGCTGACAATCTCGTTATGTGTGGACACATGTGTGGTTGTGCGTGAGGCTGGCAATCTCGTTATGTGTGGACACATGTGTGGTTGTGAGTGAGGCTGGCAATCTCGTTATGTGTGGACTCATGTGTGGTTGTAAGTGAGGCTGACAATCTCGTTATGTGTGGACTCATGTGTGGTTGTAAGTGAGGCTGACAATCTCGTTATGTGTGGACACATGTGTGGTTGTGCGTGAGGCTGACAATCTCGTTATGTGTGGACACATGTGTGGTTGTGCGTGAGGCTGACAATCTCGTTATGTGTGGACACATGTGTGGTTGTGAGTGAGGCTGGCAATCTCGTTATGTGTGGACACATGTGTGGTTGTGAGTGAGGCTGGCAATCTCGTTATGTGTGGACACATGTGTGGTTGTGCGTGAGGCTGACAATCTCGTTATGTGTGGACACATGTGTGGTTGTGAGTGAGGCTGGCAATCTCGTTATGTGTGGACACATGTGTGGTTGTGCGTGAGGCTGACAATCTCGTTATGTGTGGACACGTGTGGTTGTGCGTGAGGCTGACAATCTCGTTATGTGTGGACACATGTGTGGTTGTGCGTGAGGCTGACAATCTCGTTATGTGTGGACACATGTGTGGTTGTGAGTGAGGCTGGCAATCTCGTTATGTGTGGACTCATGTGTGGTTGTAAGTGAGGCTGACAATCTCGTTATGTGTGGACTCATGTGTGGTTGTAAGTGAGGCTTACAATCTCGTTATGTGTGGACACATGTGTGGTTGTGCGTGAGGCTGACAATCTCGTTATGTGTGGACACATGTGTGGTTGTGCGTGAGGCTGACAATCTCGTTATGTGTGGACACATGTGTGGTTGTGAGTGAGGCTGGCAATCTCGTTATGTGTGGACACATGTGTGGTTGTGCGTGAGGCTGACAATCTCGTTATGTGTGGACACATGTGTGGTTGTGCGTGAGGCTGACAATCTCGTTATGTGTGGACACATGTGTGGTTGTGCGTGAGGCTGACAATCTCGTTATGTGTGGACACATGTGTGGTTGTGCGTGAGGCTGACAATCTCGTTATGTGTGGACACATGTGTGGTTGTGCGTGAGGCTGACAATCTCGTTATGTGTGGACACATGTGTGGTTGTGCGTGAGGCTGACAATCTCGTTATGTGTGGACACATGTGTGGTTGTGCGTGAGGCTCACAATCTCGTTATGTGTGGACACATGTGTGGTTGTGAGTGAGGCTGACAATCTCGTTATGTGTGGACACATGTGTGGTTGTGAGTGAGGCTGGCAATCTCGTTATGTGTGGACACATGTGTGGTTGTGCGTGAGGCTGACAATCTCGTTATGTGTGGACACATGTGTGGTTGTGAGTGAGGCTGACAATCTCGTTATGTGTGGACACATGTGTGGTTGTGAGTGAGGCTGGCAATCTCGTTATGTGTGGACACATGTGTGGTTGTGCGTGAGGCTGACAATCTCGTTATGTGTGGACACATGTGTGGTTGTGCGTGAGGCTGACAATCTCGTTATGTGTGGACACATGTGTGGTTGTGCGTGAGGCTGACAATCTCGTTATGTACGACAAATTGGTACAGAAACCACTGCTGCAGAAGCGTATAGACACGTGATGTAGGCTTCCTGATAGAGGACAAACTGTAAGGAGCATCGAAGAAACTGATGATATCGACAAGGATAACGGTGACGACGACAAGGATAACGGTGATGACAACAATGATAACGGTGATGACAACAATGATAACGGTGATGACAACAGTGATAACGACAAGGATAATGGTGATGACAACAGTGATAACGGTGATGACAACAATGATAACGGTGATGATAACAAGGATAACGGTGACGACAACAGTGATAACGGCGATGACAACAATGATAACGGTGATGACAACAATGATAATGGTGATGATATAACATCTCAGCAGGAGTTTTGTCTTGGGCTTTCCTCATAATCATCTTTCAACTCCCCAGGAGCATAAGCCTTCAACAAACTTACGCCAAGTTTTCATGTCATGTGCCATCAGCTACTGGTCTTTCCATGTCTGTCCTCATCGAAACACAATTTCACCATGAACTGATATTGATAAGATCAGGCTTCTAGTGGAGCCGACATTATTGGAGGACATGATCTACTGGTCCTTTATTTTTCCCTCATGGACACGTATCTATTTGTCCGATTTTTAATTTGTTGAACAGGTGATATCGGAGTCTACACTGGCCTTAAGAGCTGTGAACAATGGGGTCAAGCCAGCACTACGTTTCAAAGTGCGTTATTTTATCTGAGATTATTGATCTTAAATCTTTATCTGAACTTTTTGATCTTAAATCTTTATCTGAACTTTTTGATCTTAAATCTTTATCTGAACTTTTTGATCTTAAATCTTTATCTGAACTTTTTGATCTTAAATCTTTATCTGAACTTTTTGATCTTAAATCTTTATCTGAACTTATTGATCTTTATTTTTTATCTGAACTTTTTGATCTTATTTCTTTATCTGAACTTTTTTATCTTAAATCTTTATCTAAACTTATTGTTCTTAATTTTTTATCTAAACTTATTGATTGTGACGTATAATGGAAATATAGCGTACGGTAATCTGATAGTCTTTGTAACCACGTTAGCGTGCTATGATTTACTAGCAAAAGCATGCATTTTTCTGCCTGTCTTACTCACACAAGCTTATTTTTCATCCACGCCTCTTTTCCTTGAACATAAACAAACGAAGCGTTTACTAACTTTCGTGACCTGCCATTCATAACAGGGAGCGAATGAGGTATGTTTACCTAAGTTTCTCACGCGAGCTGATCTGTCAATCATCGGATACCTGACAGACCGCAAGTGAATAACACCGGACCTTTTGAAGTAGACGCACAGGCAAAAATCTTTTCCCGAGTACCCTTTGACACAGAGGGAAAAACCCGAGCTTTGATCTTCAGATACGGGCAAAATCTACGAGACCCGGTTACACGGATTTAAGTCTCTGATGGCGGTCTAACGCCCGACAGAGCGACCGTAAAACATTTATCTGGGGAACTCAGGTTTCTGATTCTCTGCTGTGCACAATAGTGTGAAAAGTAGCATCAACTATAGATCAGAGAATCATGATGATATATAAACTGTGGTCTTTTAAACCTGCTATCAGTTATCACTCAGAATTTTCGTATAGTCTAAACACGCAGTCCTAGAACCATTGTGGAAGATGTGTTAATAGCATTCGTGGGGATTGTCATTCTGAATTTCTGACCTGATCAAGGGCGACCAGCGGTCTTTTTTTTCATCATTTACTGAATGGTTAATGTTGTATTTTTCTTGGCTTGTGCGTCCCTAAGTTCATTTGTGAACATGATTGGCCAAAGATATACAAGAAACATTTAAACTTGTAAATTTTAACTGGACTTACAAAACCCATAAATATTATAACATTACTCCCGACTTTTGACAGTCGTATCCAAGTGGATTTATCCAGAAAGTTGCGCTGTTTCAAAATTGGCACTCACCACAGAACCAGCAGATAGGATTACCATCATTTATCAATTGTAACAGTTTTAGCAACCAGATGTTTCCCAATATTGGAAGTATTTTCCTCTGTTTACTGTGAACCCAAGATCTCGGTTTCTACACTAACTATTCGAAGTGACATTTGTCCATCCAGGAATGAAACACCAAATTAGGCGTCCACCTTATTAATCTTATTTGTTAGAGGATGGACTGGGGCCAATTTGGGAAATAGACCTGCCATTTTGTATATTCAGGAACCATTGTAATTCCAAGGGATATCACCAAGATTAGGTAAGCGTGATTGAGTGGCTACTGTATGTCAGAGAGAGAGTGAATATTTTTCTTGGTTACAGGATTTGTACCAACCTGGATTTTTTTTGCTTAAACTTGTTTATTTTACTGGGTAGCATATAGTAAGAACTTGTTCTTTACTGTCTATTCTGTAACATAGTGCTAACCTTTGATCTTTGGGTTGTTAACTTTTTGGGTTCTTTTCTCAATAAAGGGAGGGCACTTTTATTCTGTTATTTCATATGTATGTAACTCTGATTTTATTTGATCTTTCTTTAGATATTTGATGTTGTCTAGTTTAAATGATAATAAACAACAAAAAGAACTTAACTTTGTGTGTTGGTCAGACCCATACCCAATTAACCATAGTTTTTCACGTTTGTGTGTCTTGTTGTCACATAGCTGTGTGTGTGTGTGTGTAGTTAAAATTATATTTATATATGAGGAGGGAAAGATTGTCTTGTACTAAATTATAGTCGTATAGATAAGCTGGACTAGAGAAATTACTCATTCTAGAGACATATCTTCTCCTTAAACTATTCACCCGTGAAATCTACTTCTCACACCTTTTTCTCACGTACTAATCACCATCCACTCTACTCAGACGGGACCATAAATAACTTCCAAACCTATCGGTACGACATTGATCTTATTTCTTTATCTGAACTTGGTGAACTTAAATCTTTATCTAGACTTTTTGTTCTTAATTTTTTATCTAAACTTTTTGTTCTTAATTTTTTATCTCAACTTATCGCTCTTATTTCATCTTCTTGCTTTTGTTGTTCTCTACCTTTGTCTACTCACTGTATTGTTGTTGTTCTCTACCTTTGTCTACTCACTCAATGTATTGTTGTTGTTCTCTACCTTTGTCTACTCACTCAATGTATTGTTGTTGTTCTCTACCTTTGTCTACTCACTGTATTGTTGTTGTTCTCTACCTTTGTCTACTCACTCAATGTATTGTTGTTGTTCTCTACCTTTGTCTACTCACTGTATTGTTGTTGTTCTCTACCTTTGTCTACTCAATGTATTGTTGTTGTTCTCTACCTTTGTCTACTCACTGTATTGTTGTTGTTCTCTACCTTTGTCTACTCACTGTATTGTTGTTGTTCTCTACCTTTGTCTCTCTTTCAATGTATTGTTGTTGTTCTCTACCTTTGTCTACTCACTGTATTGTTGTTGTTCTCTACCTTTGTCTCTCTTTCAATGTATTGTTGTTGTTCTCTACCTTTGTCTACTCACTGTATTGTTGTTGTTCTCTACCTTTGTCTCTCTTTCAATGTATTGTTGTTGTTCTCTACCTTTGTCTACTCACTGTATTGTTGTTGTTCTCTACCTTTGTCTACTCACTGTATTGTTGTTGTTCTCTACCTTTGTCTACTCACTCAATGTATTGTTGTTGTTCTCTACCTTTGTCTACTCACTCAATGTATTGTTGTTGTTCTCTACCTTTGTCTACTCACTGTATTGTTGTTGTTCTCTACCTTTGTCTACTCACTCAATGTATTGTTGTTGTTCTCTACCTTTGTCTACTCACTGTATTGTTGTTGTTCTCTACCTTCACTGTATTGTCTCTACTCACTCACTGTATTGTTGTTGTTCTCTACCTTTGTCTACTCACTGTATTGTTGTTGTTCTCTACCTTTGTCTCTCTTTCACTGTATTGTTGTTGTTCTCTACCTTTGTCTACTCACTGTATTGTTGTTGTTCTCTCAATGTATTGTTGTTGTTCTCTACCTTTGTCTACTCACTCAATGTATTGTTGTTGTTCTCTACCTTTGTCTCTCTTTCAATGTATTGTTGTTGTTCTCTACCTTTGTCTACTCACTCAATGTATTGTTGTTGTTCTCTACCTTTGTCTACTCACTCAATGTATTGTTGTTGTTCTCTACCTTTGTCTACTCACTCAATGTATTGTTGTTGTTCTCTACCTTTGTCTACTCACTCAATGTATTGTTGTTGTTCTCTACCTTTGTCTACTCACTCAATGTATTGTTGTTGTTCTCTACCTTTGTCTCTCTTTCAATGTATTGTTGTTGTTCTCTACCTTTGTCTACTCACTCAATGTATTGTTGTTGTTCTCTACCTTTGTCTCTCTTTCAATGTATTGTTGTTGTTCTCTACCTTCGTCTCTCTTTCAATGTATTGTTGTTGTTCTCTACCTTTGTCTCTCTTTCAATGTATTGTTGTTGTTCTCTACCTTTGTCTCTCTTTCAATGTATTGTTGTTGTTCTCTACCTTTGTCTACTCACTCAATGTATTGTTGTTGTTCTCTACCTTTGTCTACTCACTCAATGTATTGTTGTTGTTCTCTACCTTTGTCTCTCTTTCAATGTATTGTTGTTGTTCTCTACCTTTGTCTACTCACTCAATGTATTGTTGTTGTTCTCTACCTTTGTCTACTCACTCAATGTATTGTTGTTGTTCTCTACCTTCGTCTCTCTTTCAATGTATTGTTGTTGTTCTCTACCTTCGTCTCTCTTTCAATGTATTGTTGTTGTTCTCTACCTTCGTCTCTCTTTCAATGTATTGTTGTTGTTCTCTACCTTTGTCTACTCACTCAATGTATTGTTGTTGTTCTCTACCTTTGTCTACTCACTCAATGTATTGTTGTTGTTCTCTACCTTTGTCTCTCTTTCAATGTATTGTTGTTGTTCTCTACCTTCGTCTACTCACTCAATGTATTGTTGTTGTTCTCTACCTTTGTCTACTCACTCAATGTATTGTTGTTGTTCTCTACCTTTGTCTCTCTTTCAATGTATTGTTGTTGTTCTCTACCTTTGTCTACTCACTCAATGTATTGTTGTTGTTCTCTACCTTTGTCTACTCACTCAATGTATTGTTGTTGTTCTCTACCTTTGTCTCTCTTTCAATGTATTGTTGTTGTTCTCTACCTTTGTCTACTCACTCAATGTATTGTTGTTGTTCTCTACCTTCGTCTCTCTTTCAATGTATTGTTGTTGTTCTCTACCTTTGTCTCTCTTTCAATGTATTGTTGTTGTTCTCTACCTTTGTCTACTCACTCAATGTATTGTTGTTGTTCTCTACCTTTGTCTACTCACTCAATGTATTGTTGTTGTTCTCTACCTTCGTCTCTCTTTCAATGTATTGTTGTTGTTCTCTACCTTCGTCTCTCTTTCAATGTATTGTTGTTGTTCTCTACCTTTGTCTACTCACTCAATGTATTGTTGTTGTTCTCTACCTTCGTCTCTCTTTCAATGTATTGTTGTTGTTCTCTACCTTCGTCTCTCTTTCAATGTATTGTTGTTGTTCTCTACCTTCGTCTACTCACTCAATGTATTGTTGTTGTTCTCTACCTTTGTCTACTCACTCAATGTATTGTTGTTGTTCTCTACCTTTGTCTACTCACTCAATGTATTGTTGTTGTTCTCTACCTTTGTCTACTCACTCAATGTATTGTTGTTGTTCTCTACCTTTGTCTACTCACTCAATGTATTGTTGTTGTTCTCTACCTTTGTCTACTCACTCAATGTATTGTTGTTGTTCTCTACCTTTGTCTCTCTTTCAATGTATTGTTGTTGTTCTCTACCTTCGTCTCTCTTTCAATGTATTGTTGTTGTTCTCTACCTTTGTCTACTCACTCAATGTATTGTTGTTGTTCTCTACCTTTGTCTACTCACTCAATGTATTGTTGTTGTTCTCTACCTTCGTCTCTCTTTCAATGTATTGTTGTTGTTCTCTACCTTTGTCTACTCACTCAATGTATTGTTGTTGTTCTCTACCTTTGTCTACTCACTCAATGTATTGTTGTTGTTCTCTACCTTCGTCTCTCTTTCACTGTATTGTTGTTGTTCTCTACCTTTGTCTACTCACTCAATGTATTGTTGTTGTTCTCTACCTTCGTCTCTCTTTCAATGTATTGTTGTTGTTCTCTACCTTCGTCTCTCTTTCAATGTATTGTTGTTGTTCTCTACCTTTGTCTCTCTTTCAATGTATTGTTGTTGTTCTCTACCTTTGTCTACTCACTCAATGTATTGTTGTTGTTCTCTACCTTTGTCTACTCACTCAATGTATTGTTGTTGTTCTCTACCTTTGTCTCTCTTTCAATGTATTGTTGTTGTTCTCTACCTTCGTCTCTCTTTCAATGTATTGTTGTTGTTCTCTACCTTTGTCTACTCACTCAATGTATTGTTGTTGTTCTCTACCTTTGTCTACTCACTCAATGTATTGTTGTTGTTCTCTACCTTTGTCTACTCACTCAATGTATTGTTGTTGTTCTCTACCTTCGTCTACTCACTCAATGTATTGTTGTTGTTCTCTACCTTTGTCTCTCTTTCAATGTATTGTTGTTGTTCTCTACCTTTGTCTACTCACTCAATGTATTGTTGTTGTTCTCTACCTTTGTCTCTCTTTCAATGTATTGTTGTTGTTCTCTACCTTCGTCTCTCTTTCAATGTATTGTTGTTGTTCTCTAGCTTTGTCTACTCACTCAATGTATTGTTGTTGTTCTCTACCTTTGTCTCTCTTTCAATGTATTGTTGTTGTTCTCTACCTTTGTCTACTCACTCAATGTATTGTTGTTGTTCTCTACCTTTGTCTCTCTTTCACTGTATTGTTGTTGTTCTCTACCTTCGTCTACTCACTCAATGTATTGTTGTTGTTCTCTACCTTCGTCTACTCACTCAATGTATTGTTGTTGTTCTCTACCTTTGTCTCTCTTTCACTGTATTGTTGTTGTTCTCTACCTTTGTCTCTCTTTCACTGTATTGTTGTTGTTCTCTACCTTTGTCTCTCTTTCACTGTATTGTTGTTGTTCTCTACCTTTGTCTCTCTTTCACTGTATTGTTGTTGTTCTCTACCTTCGTCTCTCTTTCACTGTATTGTTGTTGTTCTCTACCTTCGTCTCTCTTTCACTGTATTGTTGTTGTTCTCTACCTTTGTCTCTCTTTCACTGTATTGTTGTTGTTCTCTACCTTTGTCTACTCACTGTATTGTTGTTGTTCTCTACCTTCGTCTACTCACTCAATGTATTGTTGTTGTTCTCTACCTTTGTCTCTCTTTCACTGTATTGTTGTTGTTCTCTACCTTTGTCTCTCTTTCACTGTATTGTTGTTGTTCTCTACCTTTGTCTACTCACTGTATTGTTGTTGTTCTCTACCTTTGTCTACTCACTCAATGTATTGTTGTTGTTCTCTACCTTTGTCTCTCTTTCACTGTATTGTTGTTGTTCTCTACCTTTGTCTCTCTTTCACTGTATTGTTGTTGTTCTCTACCTTTGTCTACTCACTGTATTGTTGTTGTTCTCTACCTTTGTCTACTCACTGTATTGTTGTTGTTCTCTACCTTTGTCTCTCTTTCAATGTATTGTTGTTGTTCTCTACCTTTGTCTACTCACTGTATTGTTGTTGTTCTCTACCTTTGTCTACTCACTGTATTGTTGTTGTTCTCTACCTTTGTCTACTCACTCAATGTATTGTTGTTGTTCTCTACCTTTGTCTCTCTTTCACTGTATTGTTGTTGTTCTCTACCTTTGTCTCTCTTTCACTGTATTGTTGTTGTTCTCTACCTTTGTCTCTCTTTCACTGTATTGTTGTTGTTCTCTACCTTTGTCTCTCTTTCACTGTATTGTTGTTGTTCTCTACCTTTGTCTCTCTTTCACTGTATTGTTGTTGTTCTCTACCTTTGTCTACTCACTCAATGTATTGTTGTTGTTCTCTACCTTTGTCTACTCACTGTATTGTTGTTGTTCTCTACCTTTGTCTCTCTTTCACTGTATTGTTGTTGTTCTCTACCTTTGTCTACTCACTCAATGTATTGTTGTTGTTCTCTACCTTTGTCTCTCTTTCACTGTATTGTTGTTGTTCTCTACCTTTGTCTACTCACTCAATGTATTGTTGTTGTTCTCTACCTTTGTCTCTCTTTCACTGTATTGTTGTTGTTCTCTACCTTTGTCTCTCTTTCACTGTATTGTTGTTGTTCTCTACCTTTGTCTACTCACTCAATGTATTGTTGTTGTTCTCTACCTTTGTCTCTCTTTCACTGTATTGTTGTTGTTCTCTACCTTTGTCTACTCACTGTATTGTTGTTGTTCTCTACCTTTGTCTACTCACTGTATTGTTGTTGTTCTCTACCTTTGTCTACTCACTGTATTGTTGTTGTTCTCTACCTTTGTCTACTCACTCAATGTATTGTTGTTGTTCTCTACCTTTGTCTACTCACTGTATTGTTGTTGTTCTCTACCTTTGTCTCTCTTTCAATGTATTGTTGTTGTTCTCTACCTTTGTCTACTCACTGTATTGTTGTTGTTCTCTACCTTTGTCTACTCACTGTATTGTTGTTGTTCTCTACCTTTGTCTACTCACTGTATTGTTGTTGTTCTCTACCTTTGTCTACTCACTCAATGTATTGTTGTTGTTCTCTACCTTTGTCTACTCACTCAATGTATTGTTGTTGTTCTCTACCTTTGTCTACTCACTCAATGTATTGTTGTTGTTCTCTACCTTTGTCTACTCACTCAATGTATTGTTGTTGTTCTCTACCTTTGTCTACTCACTCAATGTATTGTTGTTGTTCTCTACCTTTGTCTACTCACTGTATTGTTGTTGTTCTCTACCTTTGTCTCTCTTTCAATGTATTGTTGTTGTTCTCTACCTTTGTCTACTCACTCAATGTATTGTTGTTGTTCTCTACCTTTGTCTACTCACTCAATGTATTGTTGCTGTTCTCTACCTTTGTCTACTCACTCAATGTATTGTTGTTGTTCTCTACCTTTGTCTACTCACTCAATGTATTGTTGTTGTTCTCTACCTTTGTCTACTCACTCAATGTATTGTTGTTGTTCTCTACCTTTGTCTACTCACTCAATGTATTGTTGTTGTTCTTTACCTTTGTCTACTCACTCAATGTATTGTTGTTGTTCTCTACCTTTGTCTACTCACTGTATTGTTGTTGTTCTCTACCTTTGTCTCTCTTTCAATGTATTGTTGTTGTTCTCTACCTTTGTCTACTCACTCAATGTATTGTTGTTGTTCTCTACCTTTGTCTACTCACTCAATGTATTGTTGTTGTTCTCTACCTTTGTCTACTCACTCAATGTATTGTTGTTGTTCTCTACCTTTGTCTACTCACTGTATTGTTGTTGTTCTCTACCTTTGTCTACTCACTCAATGTATTGTTGTTGTTCTCTACCTTTGTCTACTCACTGTATTGTTGTTGTTCTCTACCTTTGTCTACTCACTCAATGTATTGTTGTTGTTCTCTACCTTTGTCTACTCACTCAATGTATTGTTGTTGTTCTCTACCTTTGTCTACTCACTGTATTGTTGTTGTTCTCTACCTTTGTCTACTCACTCAATGTATTGTTGTTGTTCTCTACCTTTGTCTACTCACTCAATGTATTGTTGTTGTTCTCTACCTTTGTCTACTCACTGTATTGTTGTTGTTCTCTACCTTTGTCTACTCACTCAATGTATTGTTGTTGTTCTCTACCTTTGTCTACTCACTCAATGTATTGTTGTTGTTCTCTACCTTTGTCTACTCACTGTATTGTTGTTGTTCTCTACCTTTGTCTACTCACTCAATGTATTGTTGTTGTTCTCTACCTTTGTCTACTCAATGTATTGTTGTTGTTCTCTACCTTTGTCTACTCACTCAATGTATTGTTGTTGTTCTCTACCTTTGTCTACTCAATGTATTGTTGTTGTTCTCTACCTTTGTCTCTCTTTCAATGTATTGTTGTTGTTCTCTACCTTTGTCTACTCAATGTATTGTTGTTGTTCTCTACTTTTGTCTCTCTTTCAATGTATTGTTGTTGTTCTCTACCTTTGTCTACTCACTCAATGTATTGTTGTTGTTCTCTACCTTTGTCTACTCAATGTATTGTTGTTGTTCTCTACCTTTGTCTCTCTTTCAATGTATTGTTGTTGTTCTCTACCTTTGTCTACTCACTCAATGTATTGTTGTTGTTCTCTACCTTTGTCTACTCACTCAATGTATTGTTGTTGTACTCTACCTTTGTCTACTCACTCAATGTATTGTTGTTGTTCTCTACCTTTGTCTCTCTTTCAATGTATTGTTGTTGTTCTCTACCTTTGTCTACTCACTCAATGTATTGTTGTTGTTCTCTACCTTTGTCTACTCAATGTATTGTTGTTGTTCTCTACCTTTGTCTCTCTTTCAATGTATTGTTGTTGTTCTCTACCTTTGTCTACTCACTCAATGTATTGTTGTTGTTCTCTACCTTTGTCTACTCAATGTATTGTTGTTGTTCTCTACCTTTGTCTCTCTTTCAATGTATTGTTGTTGTTCTCTACCTTTGTCTACTCACTCAATGTATTGTTGTTGTTCTCTACCTTTGTCTACTCACTGTATTGTTGTTGTTCTCTACCTTTGTCTACTCACTCAATGTATTGTTGTTGTTCTCTACCTTTGTCTACTCACTCAATGTATTGTTGTTGTTCTCTACCTTTGTCTACTCACTCAATGTATTGTTGTTGTTCTCTACCTTTGTCTACTCACTGTATTGTTGTTGTTCTCTACCTTTGTCTACTCACTCAATGTATTGTTCTTGTTCTCTACCTTTGTCTTCTCAATGTATTTTTTTGTCTCTTCTTCTTCTTCCTCGTTCGCCGTCAAACTTCCACATTTATAACTCTAATAAAGGCAGTAGTCAACTCAAGGTTCCCTACATCTCCAAACAGTTTTTCGTTGACAGAAGTGGGTTGTTGCCATATGCTACTCCGTTCATTACTGTAGGTTGGGCAGTATTGCAGCAGGTGTTCGACTGTCATTGGGCTGGTACCGCAGGTGCAGAGATCTGTTGCACCAATTTTGTATTTGTGGTATAGATGGTATCTCAATCTGTTGTGTCCAGTGCGTACACGAAAAATGAAGACCTGTTCTTTCCTGGATAGTTGATGATATGCATCATTTTTCAAATGGCCTGGGTGCTCTCTTTCCCATTTGGACTTTAATGTAGCCTTTATAGTAGTCTTTGCCGTTGCGTAAGTTGTCTCTATATCATTTTGTTGTAAGGCACCTCCTTCCTTAGCAAGTTTGTCTGCCTCCTCATTTCTTGGTATGTTGCAATATGCTGGTATCCACTGGATAGTGCACTTGTTGAAGCATTTGGCCAGTCTTTCAAGGTAAATTATCAGATCTTTCAATCCTTTAGCATGGTGGTTCTTCAGCGCTGATATTACTGAGAGGGCATCTGTAAAGATTACTATCTGTTTTTCTGCCTGTGCTTTGCATTTAATAAGAGTTTCCGCTGCCTGTTTCAGGGCTTCTGCTTCAGCACTGAAGTTATTGCAGTATTTGCCAGTGGCAACTGCCATAGAGTGGATTGTATTCTTTAATTTTATGTGGATGTCGGCACAACCATTTTCAACTGCATTTTTTGCTGAACCATCAGTATATGCATGTGTCCAAAGCTTTGCTGGGAATTTTTGATCAATATACTTGGTTGCTATACACTTTCTTTATGTTTCTGTCTGTGTTCCCTTACTTTCAATGCCTGGAATATCAGATTTTAGCTCAGGAAAGCATCTTATTTTCCACAGTGGGAAGTTGTGCTTGTTGGTATTTTCTTTGCAACTGAGCTTGCTAGTATGGTATTTTTGCTAATTTTGTCTTTTGCTTGGGCCACAAAGTTAGTTCGCTTGATCCTGCCTCTTCCTAGCCTATTCATTCTTTGGAACATGGGGTGTCCTTCGAGTCTCTTAAATTTTTCCGCTTGTTGTAGGACTCTGCTGTCACGTCTGTCCTCCATTGACTGTAGCCCTGTAATGTTTTCTATATGTTTTTTTCTGTCTAAATTTTACCTTTTTTCACACATTCTTCACCTTTTACTTATACTTTTCCTATTTCAATCAATCAATACCCGTGAGCTCCCCGAGGAGCATAGGCCTTCAACAAACACATGCCAAGTCTTCCTGTCACGTGCCATCCACTCAAGTTCTTTCCACGTTTTCCTCATCATTGTCACTTCTGTTTCCAGCTATCTTCTCCATGTGTTTCTTGGTCTACCTCTGCCTCTCTTACCTAGGGGGTTCCAGAAAAAAGGACTGTAAAGTAATGATATCTATAGGTTTCCTCAGTGTGTGTCCTATCCATCGCCAGCTTCATCATCTTCCTCTTATTTTTCGTTTTTTCAACGTTTCATCAGTATCAACATATTTGGGCTTCCTACATAGCAAAGATCTTTAACAAGCACACTCCAGTCGTCCCTCTCCTGTGCCAACCGTTCAATGCGTTTCCAAGTCTCTTTAGAAATATTGTGGTCTGTCACCAGTTCTCTTCTCCGTGTGTGTGTTTGTGTTTGTCCACCTATTTCTCTAACTCTAGGGGTTCCAGAAGTTTGAGACACACTGTTCTACAAGACTTTTTCTCGATTATTCAGCGTACTCCCGTAAAAACGTGTAAAGCTTTAAACGCGTTTTCCCATTATATATCCTACCCAACGCTAGTATCATCAACTCCCTTTCTCTTCCAATGCCACTTATCTGGATTTTGTCATCAGTTCTACATTAGTGATCTTGTCATCAGTTCTACATTAGTGATCTTGTCATCAGTTCTACCTTAGTGATCTTGTCATCTGTTCTACATTAGTGATCTTGTCATCAGTTCCACATTAGTGATCTTGTCATCAGTTCCACATTAGTGATCTTGTCATCAGTTCTACCTTAGTGATCTTGTCATCTGTTCTACATTAGTGATCATGTCATCTGTTCCACATTAGTGATTTTGTCATCAGTTCCACATTAGTGATCTTGTCATCAGTTCCACATTAATGATCTTGCCACCAGTTCTACATTAGTGATCTTGCCATCAGTTCTACATTAGTGATTTTGTCATCAGTTCCTCATTAGTGATCTTGTCATCAGTTCTACATTAGTGATCTTGTCATCAGTTCCACATTAGTGATCTTGTCATCAGTTCTACATTAGTGATCTTGTCATCAGTTCTACATTAGTGATCTTGTCATCACTTCCACATTAGTGATCTTGTCATCAGTTCTATATTAGTGATCTTGTCATCAGTTCCACATTAGTGATCTTGTCATCAGTTCTACATTAGTGATCTTGTCATCACTTCCACATTAGTGATCTTGTCATCAGTTCTATATTAGTGATCTTGTCATCACTTCCACATTAGTGATCTTGTCATCAGTTCCACATTAGTGATCTTGTCATCAGTTCTACATTAGTGATCTTGTCATCAGTTCCACATTAGTGATCTTGTCATCAGTTCTACATTAGTGATCTTGTCATCACTTCCACATTAGTGATCTTGTCATCAGTTCTATATTAGTGATCTTGTCATCACTTCCACATTAGTGATCTTGTCATCAGTTCCACATTAGTGATCTTGTCATCACTTCCACATTAGTGATCTTGTCATCAGTTCTATATTAGTGATCTTGCCATACAGCTTCGATTCTTCTATTTTTAGTAAACAATATTTTATGAAAGTCGGTAACTTCTCGTTATAATTTAACGTATATTTTGCTCTCTGTTATGTTTTATTTGTTTCGTTTAGTTTTTCTTCTCTACTTCTCTTTTTCAATGTTTAGTCATGTTTTCTTCCTTCAATAACAGCTTTTCCCCCCCGCCCCCTTCTGATTGGGGGGGGGGGGGGGGGGGCTATAAAAGAGACAATTATATAATAAAACAATCTGTCACACATGCGTGTCGTCAAAGGCGACTAAAGAGACGTTGTGCACCCGGCAGCAGCATCATCATTAAAGAACTGCTAAAGGAATCACCACTGAAGGACAAATGAAGTACGTTAATGGATGCTGCTGGCAAGAGTGCTCCCCGTCATGATTACTCTTTATTTTGTAAGGGGCGTCAAATGAGAAAGAAATATTTTTTAAAATTACATTTTCTTTCATAAATTCTAACGTTTCGTTTGTTCTGTATCATTATGTATGCCAGTCTGTTCACTGGATCAACAACCAACCACGTGACACTTTAGAATCAACGACAGTGTATACCTATATGAAGTCCTGGATTAATCATTGAGCGAAATAAGCACGTGCTTAGGGCACCAGGGGAGGGGGGAACACCACATAGTTTTTTTTTTCCCTAGCTATCATGCCCTTAACTCTCAACTCTTTTACTGCCACACTCGACTTTAATTAAATTTGTTGTAATTGTCCTTATCTGCCGTGTTCGACTTTAATCTGAATTGTTAAAAAAAAAAAACCGCTTTCTGTGGTATAGTGAGTGACTAAAGTTTAAAAGTTTGAAGGTGTCAGACACAGACTTAGAGTTCAGTATGTCTGACTGTCTTACGAACGTTTTTCTGCATAAATTTCAGTGGGGTCTGCCCTGGAAGATAACTGAATTTTCAATCTCTTATTTAACATTCAGCGCTTATTGAGTCTTAATGTCTTGTCATTTAAGCAATGGAAGGGCCGAGTGGGGCACCAATGTTGGGCTGTGCTTAGGGCATCTGTTGGCCTTAATCCGATACTGTCTTTCTGTCTGTTTGTTATTAAACTAATTCTTCTAGGGCATCTGTTGGCCTTAATCCGATACTGTACCTTGTATTTCTGTCTCTTTGTTATTAAACTAATTCTTCATAAAATTGTACTGATGTTTTTATCTATCACGAACACGGTAACCAATCTCACGGTTTGGCACTCAACAACAACAACAACAACAACAACAAAATATACATCAGTGGCTGGCCACTTTCAGGAACCGGCTCGCAACTTATGTCCTCATTATTTCTCTCTCAACAAAGTGCCGACCTTTGACCTGTTTTCGTAGTTTATGATCCACAAGCCCCAGGTTTAGATATTTGTGTCTTTACGCTATCGTTACTGATTCTAGCCATTAATATTTTCTATTATTCCTGCACTTCTATGATCTGCTATACACGCCTCGTGCTGGTATATAAGAAATTGATGTTAGTAATAGAGTCAATGAAAAACGGATGGGTTGTAGAAATCTAACAGTCCATACAACCTAGCATACATGTCAACACCATCAGGCATAAACAGGTTCAGAGTTCAAATACCTTTGAAGTTTGTTCTTTTTTTTAAAACAGAAATGGAAGACTTGACAGAGAAATTTGAAACAAATGTGAAAAACAAAAGCCAGTGAAATGACTTACCACCTGTCACTACAACTCAAACACCAGGATATCAGTATGGAAATTAAACGACAGCTGATAAATAGTTCATTCTTACCAAATCTTTACAGTCAGTATCACACATGGTCCGTGACCAAAGCGCAAGACTAGAGGAAAATCACGTGGTGCAAGGTGAAATAAACAGCTTTTAATTTCACAGAAGAGACATAATGAGAAATTATAATACTGTATCAGAAATATAGTAAGTACTACATCCTGTATGAAATATGCACAGAGAGAGAAAATAAAGTTGTTGGCTATCTCATAAGACCGGAACCTGATCAATTACCAGTAGGCTACGCGATTACAACAGAAGAAGATCCGGTGTGGAGGCACGGTGAAAACCACGAGGCAGACGGATAGTCAATATTACAGACATCCTGAAATAAGACAGGCTCACGGTAGCCTGTGTGACACACTTAGCTCAGTAACGTAAATTGCAGCTTCCCACGGCTGTTCATGGCGAGAGCGGACGAAAAAGAAAGTAATGTAACTTATTCCATAGTTGTGAGTTATCACCAAAGCGACCGCCCCAAGCGATTACCTTATCTAACAAACAGCCAAAAAAAAATTAACATTTATTTGGGATAAATATGTAAACAGGCAGATAAATGAAGATTTATGCAACTAAACTATAGTCTAATATACCAAACAATATTTATATAGCACAACAGCTGTTATCTACGAAAGATATGGCACACTCACCTTAGATAAACTTTTCATCACAATTCTAATTTTCCTCAATTCCTCGCCTACCGCCTTGTGTGAGATGATATCTCCAAGACGTGGCATCGCTTCAGCCTCACAGGGATTTGCAGGTTTGGAGCATAGTTCTCCTGTTTCAAGTTCTGCCTTGTATGTTTATCCGAAGGTAATCCTTGCTTGCAATATTATCTCCCTTGTGTTTGTCTATTCTCGCCTAGCCGTATAAATTTTTCTTTTTTTTTAAGATCTATTCTGCGGGAGCCGAGCTGTATTTTTTTAAGAATGTTATAGTATAGTGTTCAAAACACAGGGAACAGGGGGTCGTCTCTCCGCTTCTGTTTTAAAAAGGTAGAATAGGGGTTGGCGTGATGGGAGTTTGCATGGTTTTTTTTTTGCAACACAAAGCAATATAAAATGTAGGCAATTTTTGCTTGTTGCTGGGCGGACCTTGAGTAGAAGATAGAGTTGCACGGATCGACTGATTCAGTGTTGCCTGTTGGAGATAAATTGGAGTGAGTTGAACGGGTTAGGCTTGAAGGATGTGTCGTGTCGTGTCAATATTCATGTTGATGACCATCTGGTGAAGCATGAGAGACCCATGTGAAGTATGAATTATTATTCTGATATAATTCTCAATTTTGGAGAAAATAGAAAGATACTAAACGCTAGGGGGGGGTGGGGGGGGGGGGGCATTTGAGACGGTGGGACTGGGGAGTGGAGTAATAAAGTCACATGAAAAGATGTGATCGCCTTCTTCGTGTCTATGACGTCGGTGATCAAGTCTCGCCACAACATCCCGTTATTTGTATTTGTTACTGTGGTAAAGTGGGATGATATAAATATTTATAGGGACTTAGTGTACTGACTGAGATCAGCTTGAAGGTATCTGTATCTATTATGTGTAGTGTTTTACAGATAACCTTACTTACTGCCACATATTTATATCTCAGTCAGAATTATTCTGGAATATTGTGTTGGCAACGTTATATGTCTAGGGTTATGCAAATGATGAAGTGTAAGTCACCACAACAACAAACAGATAAACAATTTAATTATTCCACCATACTTGACAATACTGTGTCACTCACAAACAGTCAACACTCTAGAAGACTATCTTAAAAGATTCAATGATAAATTTCAGATATATACAGATGTATTGATTTTTTCTACAATAGTGATCCTGATTCAACTACACAGTGAACCAGGCAATATTATAACATGTAATTACAAATATTATGTACACAGATATAAATGTGGTCTTTGCATTGACATACAATATTAGTAATCTATGTGTGTGAGTTGTGATGTGGTAATATGAGGTAATACTGGTTTTGTTCTTCAAGATATGTTCTTATTGGTCATCATGACTGCATGTGCTTGTTTGTGTATGTTGGAACTAGTATTGGAGATGGTCTCAGTTCCGAACATTAAAACAATTAATTGCCCCTCTTTAATTAATACAATTCATTTTAAAAGGAGGGGTACAAATTGTTGAGCTCTGTTGGCCACGAAGGGCTTAACTTTCGTGATGGCGGCAGGCAAAGACTCCTCTGCTAGACTTCTTCACTGGTTCTGAAGACACCTCACTGGTTACTACAGGGACCAAAGAGTATGTTGTAGCCTCTGGATTCAGCAAACGCTCAGACCAGGTGCGGCTTCAATAACTAGGACCACAGTCCCTGAAACAAGAAGGATGTACCTCCTACTTCAGAACTAATTTATACTATCTGGCTAGACTGAGCACAATACATCACAAACACAGAGTTCAGAGCTTTAGTTTAACTGCTTGTCATAAAATTAACAAGTGATACAACGTAAAAATATCTCCAAAGGATAAAATGTAAGGATAAAAACATAATGCGTAAGCTGCTGATAGTACATGATCGCCCTGACCGCGGGTCATCACCCTCCATAAAAATTGACTTGCTAGACGGGAAATCAAAACGGTTACCATTTGAACGGGATGAGAACGGTGGATCAAAAGGAAAAAAAATATGACTGAAAAAATTGCGTGAGACTAGCAAGGCTAAGGAGACGCAATTGGGGGGGGTGGGGGGGGGGGGGGGGGGGGGGGGGAAACGGAGAAAAAAGTCACGTTTCCCAAGTTGACATAAAGTAAGGAACTCGACAGAAGGGACCTTGGATATGATACGCCACAGTCATTTATTGGACGCTTTTGCGATACCAAGCTTTTATTTGAATTCAGCGGCTAAACGCAGATGCTTGAAATATTACAAAATTTAAAAAGTAACTTTTTCTTAATATTAATGTTAGGAATATAAAAATTAGCTGGCCGGATGGCCCATTCTGAGCAGTGAAATAATATGCTTTTATTTATACAGACGGATAGATAATAATGAAGATAATGACAAAAGACAGTGTTGTTCACATCAGCGAAAGACTGCATTGAATTTAACATGTCACTATTTGCACAAAAATCGCGACCTTGAAGACTCAAGTGTCCAAATCTAGTTAGAATGAAAGAGAAGGGGAATTGGTGGAAGCTGTGGCTAAAAATAACTTTACAGACAAAAAGTGTAGAGGGGAGGAATAGGTTGGTTAAAAAAACAAGTACGTTTTGTGAAAACGCAAGTAGAGACGGACGGACTAACAGATAAAAATCCATACTTGACTGAAGCATGACTGAGTATGACTTTAGTGTAGGAAATTTGAATTTAAAAAAACCAAGGCATTGATTGGCCACAGACAATCATATTATCCGCGCTCAGACGAGCTTTTTTTCAGCGTTGTCACCAAGGCGGTGTAAACTAAGTTGGTGATTTTACCAGAGTGGATCCGTGCAGTAACGTTGTGTCAGAGCAGACTATTATTGCCCCCAAGCACGGAGAGGTGGGGCCACCAGATCTCAGCACCAGAGCTACATCTTCCAAGTTGAGTGAGCCTCTGGTCTGCTGGAAATTCACCAACTCCATTTAGTTACTAACAATCCCATAAAATTCCTGCCATTTCTGGACAAGGTGTAGTCAATATAGACTGGAGTGATGAGGCCACCCCAACAGCACAACCATTAACTATCCTCCCAATTAGATGACTAGTATAAACATTAATAAAACTAAATAGTCTAGTACTTACATATGTACACTCTTGCATTTATTATGTAATATTCCATGCATTTCTTTCATAATTTCTAAATCTTTTATAAGTTCTGGTCAAAATAAAACTTGATCCAGAACAAAATAAATGTAAAAAATTTCTATCAAAAATTTTACACACTTGAGTTAGTTCAGTGTATTATAACATTTGTTAATATTATTAGACTTAGTAAATATCTGTGTGTGTGTCTATAAACTATCACACCACATTACATATCATTACCCTAGACATTTAACGTAGCCACATTCATTAGAAAAAAAAAAAATAAGTGTGAGGTCGTAGTGGTAGCGAGAAGGGCCTTCTGACAACTCTCAGTTACATTTTATCTCAGGAGCCTTCACAGCTGACCTCATGCATCACACGTAGTACCATCACCACCATACAATACCATCAAACCCACTACATATATTGGGTGGCTCGATCTCGGGATTTAAATTAATCACATATATTGGGGTCTCTTTGTCCCGGGATAATTAGCCCATTAAGTAATATTAGGATCTCCTGGTGGGAGAAAAATTGTAAAATTCCCTTAAAATTAAAAGTGTCCCTTTAAAGTAAAAGGGCAATTAGAAGTTGGTGAATCTTCACAGCCAGTGTTAGTTAATTAGTTAATTAGAATTATTTTGGTCTAGAATAATTATAATTACTTTAGAGATTGGAAATTTTACTTTGCTTATTGCTAGATTTGTTTAGAAAGTATGGCGGAGCTAGCAAAATTTAGATCAGCTGCTGTGCTGACCGCAAAGGAGATGGGAATGGATGGTCAGATTTTAATTCAATACGTAACGGCTGAATGTGATAAATATATTGAACGGGAAGAAAGGAGATTAGAAAAAGAGGCTGAAAGAAAATTAGAGTCTGAAAGGTTGGCTGAAGAGAAGAGGTTACAAATTGAGGCTGATAGAGAAATTAAGAGGCTGCAGATTGAGGCAGAAGACAAACGACAGCAAAGGGAGGCAGAAGATAAAAAGGCCGAAAGGGAGGCAGAAGATAAAAAGGCCGAAAGGGAGGCAGAAGATAGAAGGTTGCAAAGGGAGCACGAATTACGACTAAGGGAGCTGGAGTTACAAGGCCAGGCTCCTGAAAATGGTGCCAGCCCTTTTGCCTCAGATGCTACGCCTAGTCTGGGAGCCTCAAACTCAGCTATGGGGTTTCATTTAGACCATTTTGTTGAGAAAGACGATGACATAGAGGGGTACCTAGGACGTTTTGAGTTATTAGCTACTACATATGGGTTAGAGAGAGAGAGGTGGAGTTTAAAGCTATCACAGGGACTGAGAGGTACTTCTTATGAAGTCTTTGCTAAAATGAACAGGGAAGACCAAGACAATTATGACATGTTAAAGCAGGCTTTGTTATTAAGGTACGAGAAGAATGGTGAATTTTATCGTAAGAAATTTAGAAATGCCAAACTGTTGTCTGGGGAGACATACCACCAATTCTCTGCTAGACTAGAAACCTATTTGGAGAAATGGACTGCTCTGGGGAAGACCCAAGATCTTAAAGAAATGATCATGATTGAGCAATTGAGAGAGTCCATGGCTCCAGACATGAGAAAATTTCTCATGGAACAAGGTGCAGAGAAGTTGGGGGAGGTTTTAAATGTTGCTGAGAGGTATCAGGCAGCCCAGGCAGAGGTAAGTGGTGCTAAAAAGAAGCACATAGATAATTTTAAAGCTCCACAGCAATTTAATAAATTTGATAATAGGGAGCAGGGAAATAAAGGTAGGACAAACTTTGAACGGCCAAGAAATGACTACAGAGACAGAAACTCACAGTTCAATGACCAAAAATTCAATGAAAGAAAACCGTTGAACCAAGGAAAAAGATGGTGTAAATGGTGCAAGAAGGATAACCATAACACCGAATTTTTGTAGAAGGAAACCTTCAAACATTGCTGCAATGAAGTCGGGGACGCAAAGATTAAAGGTTAATCCTAATGGACAACAGGAACCTTATCACCCCCCAGTTTGTGAGGATGTTATTTGTAATGGGGTCACCATAAGGTGCCTTTATGATACAGGTTTGGATTATGATTCAGTTGTGAAGTCTAGCCTAGTGGACCCAAGTCAGTATACCACAGAAACAGTGGAAATACAAGGGGCAACTAAGGACATACCACTCATGACACTTCCCATCGCAAGGATAACGGTGAAAACTCGCTATGTGGAAGGAGAAATCAGAGCAGCAGTGATAGATGAACCAATCTACCCTCTGATATTGGGGTGTAGATACGTCTTCTTGGGGAATCCCGAGAGACCTGTGATCATGGCGACAGTGCAGACCAGGTCACAGAAGAAGGAGGAAGAAGGTGAACCTATAAATGCTCATCCAGAGGAGATGAGGAAGGCGCAGGCTGAGGATAGGACACTCAAGCCATGTTTTAAAAAATTGCCCAAATGCCACACACCTCCGAGCAAGGGAGAATATTTCATGAAGAACAAACTATTATACAGGAAGGCCGGAACTGGAATAAATGGTCACAACCAGCTGGTTCTTCCCACTTCATATAGAGATAAAGTGATGGAACTCGGGCATGCGATTCCCTTCAGTGGTCACATGGGGATCAGCGCCACAGGACAGCGTATAGCTTGTCATTACTTCTGGCCAGGGATAACGGAGGATATAAAAAGGTATGTCAAATCCTGCCCAGAATGTCAAAGGGTAGCTCCAAAGCACTGGACTGCTCCTGCAACTCTAGGGGAAATGCCCATAGTGGGAACACCTTTTGAGAGGGTTGCAGTGGATATTGTAGGACCTCTCACTCGGACCAAGAGGAGGAACAGTTACATCCTTACTCTGGTGGACACTTGTTCTATGTGGGGAGAGGCGGTAGCCCTGCCATCAATTGATTCAAAACATGTAGCAGAGGCACTACTTACAATATTTACCCGATTAGGATTCCCGCATCAAATCTTGACGGATAATGGATCTCAGTTCAAGGGGAAACTAACGGAAGAGGTTTTTAAACTATTTCAAGCCAGACACTTTCATTGTAGTCCGTACCATCCACAAGGGAACGGCCAGGTAGAGAGGTTCAACGGGACTCTCATTTCTATCCTGAGAAAGCTGGCACACGAAAAAAACCGGATCTGTGGGATCAATTCCTGCCCGCCGCATTGTTTGCGTACCGGGAGGTACCACATAGTTCAACCGGGATGGCTCCCGCAACTCTGCTATTTGGGAGGCCAATAAAAGGTCCATTAGAAGCTCTATTAAGGACCTGGACAGATGAGAAGGCGGAAGAGACTGTTACCTCATCTTATCAATACGTGAACGAACTGACCACTCGTCTGAAAGCTGGATGGAAACTGGCAAATGATAATTTGAAACAAGCCAGGAAGAAACATGCAGCATATTTTAATAGGAAGGCAAAGGACCGAGAACTAGCTGTGGGAGAGAAGGTGCTTCTTCTACTACCCGGTAGCCAGAATAAATTACAAATTGGTTGGCAAGGTCCCTATACGGTTCTAGAGAAGGTGTCTAGAACAAACTATAAAATTGACAAAAAGGGGAAGGAGAAAGTTTATCATGTAAACTTATTAAAGAAGTATCTGGACAGACCACTCCAGGAAAGCACCCCCTTATTGACCTTGGCTATTGCAACCCAGATGCAAAAGGAACCACTCACCTCACATGAATACCCATTACATCCTTGTGAAACAGCAGCACAGGTAAAAGTCAGTAAGCACCTGACTAAAAACCAGAGGGAGAGAGTTCAACAGGTTCTGGAGGAACATACAGATGTTTTAACAGATAAACCAGGCCATACAAATTTGCTACAGTATGACATGAAACTGGTAGACTCAAACCCAATCTGTATGAGAGCCTATTCTATTCCGTTCGCGAAGGAGAAGGCATTGAAGGAAGAAATAGATTATTTGTTGAAGGAGGGGATTATTTCGCACAGTGAATCATCTTTTAGTTCTAGTGTCGTTTTGTTGAAAAAACCGTCTGGGGAACACAGACTGTGCATAGATTACAGGAAACTGAATGCTGTCACAGAAGGACAAGTGGATCCATTACCCGACACAAAACAGTTATTTGCCAGACTGAACAAGGCAAAATACTTTTCAAAGGTGGATCTTAGTAAAGGCTATTACCAGATCCCAGTGAAGCCTGAAGTGAGACCTTATTTGGCTTTTAGCACTTCGGATGGACATTATGAATTCAATATGCTACCCTTCGGACTGAAAAATGCTCCGAGTGTGTTTTCAAGGATGATGCGCAAATTGTTGGATCCCCTGAATAACCCATGTATCACGAATTTCATGGATGATATTTTCGTCGCCACAGAGACATTTGAAGAACACATTGAAGCTCTAGAAATGTTATTTAATAGGCTTCGGGAGGCGAACTTAACTGCTAGGCCAACAAAATGTTGTATTGGATGCAAAGAGTTGGAATTCTTGGGGCACACTGTATATCAGGGTAATATGACCCCTGATCCTAAGAACTTGGAAAAACTGCAGAGAGCACCTAGACCACAAACAAAAAAGGACGTGCGATCATTCGTGTCGTTATGCGGATTTTATCAGAAATACATCAAAAATTTTAACGCTATTTGTGCTCCTCTGACTGATCTGACTCGCAAGGGACTTCCAGATAAAATTATTTGGACTGCACAATGTGAACTAGCGTTCCAAGAGTTAAAGGAAAAACTCACTAGCAAGCCTATTCTCAAACTGCCTGATTTGACACAGGACTTTGTCTTAAGAACCGATGCAAGTAATGTAGGACTCGGAGGGGCTTTGTTGCAAAGATCATCTTCACCTGATGGGGAACTGAAACCAGTCGCTTATGCAAGCCGCAAATTGAATAAGGCGGAACAAGGATACTCCACAAGCGAAAAAGAATGTTTAGCGTTAATCTGGGCAATAAAGAAGTTTGAAATCTATCTGTATGGTAGGACTTTTTGTGGTCGAGACGGATCATCAGCCTCTCGTATTCTTATCTCAGGCTAAGCATGAAAACGCAAGATTGCTGAGGTGGTCTTTATTGCTTCAACCTTATCAGTTTAGTATCCAATATATCCCAGGCAAATTGAATGTCGGTGCAGATTTCCTCTCAGTCGGCACCCCTGTGATCAAAATTAGAGTAGTGGCAGACGTGAGGAGAGATTTTATCTATGTGTATCACTGGTTTTAGAACTTGCCGTAGGCATGTTTTCAAGTGGGGAGATGTGTCATAAAATTAACAAGTGATACAACGTAAAAATATCTCCAAAGGATAAAATGTAAGGATAAAAAACATAATGCGTAAGCTGCTGATAGTACATGATCGCCCTGACCGCGGGTCATCACCCTCCATAAAAATTGACTTGCTAGACGGGAAATCAAAACGGTTACCATTTGAACGGGATGAGAACGGCGGATCAAAAGGAAAAAAATATGACTGAAAAAATTGCGTGAGACTAGCAAGGCTAAGGAGACGCAATTGGGGGGCGGGGGGGGGGGGGGGGGCGGGGAAAAAAAGTCACGTTTCCCAAGTTGACATAAAGTAAGGAACTCGACAGAAGGGACCTTGGATATGATACGCCACAGTCATTTATTGGACGCTTTTGCGATACCAAGCTTTTTATTTGAATTCAGCGGCTAAACGCAGATGCTTGAAATATTACAAAATTTAAAAAGTAACTTTTTCTTAATATTAATGTTAGGAATATAAAAATTAGCTGGCCGGATGGCCCATTCTGAGCAGTGAAATAATATGCTTTTATTTATACAGACGGATAGATAATAATGAAGATAATGACAAAAGACAGTGTTGTTCACATCAGCGAAAGACTGCATTGAATTTAACATGTCACTATTTGCACAAAAATCGCGACCTTGAAGACTCAAGTGTCCAAATCTAGTTAGAATGAAAGAGAAGGGGAATTGGTGGAAACTGTGGCTAAAAATAACTTTTCAGGCATTTCTGTGTTTTTTATTCATAATCTGAGCTGTGAGTTTCAGTTGTCACCAAGGCGGTGTAAACTAAGTTGGTGATTTTACCAGAGTGGATCCGTGCAGTAACGTTGTGTCAGAGCAGACTATTATTGCCCCCAAGCACGGAGAGGTGGGGCCACCAGATCTCAGCACCAGAGCTACATCTTCCAAGTTGAGTGAGCCTCTGGTCTGCTGGAAATTCACCAACTCCATTTAGTTACTAACAATCCCATAAAATTCCTGCCATATCTGGACAAGGTGTAGTCAATATAGACTGGAGTGATGAGGCCACCCCAACAGCACAACCATTAACTATCCTCCCAATTAGATGACTAGTATAAACATTAATAAAACTAAATAGTCTAGTACTTACATATGTACACTCTTGCATTTATTATGTAATATTCCATGCATTTCTTTCATAATTTCTAAATCTTTTATAAGTTCTGGTCAAAATAAAACTTGATCCAGAACAAAATAAATGTAAAAAATTTCTATCAAAAATTTTACACACTTGAGTTAGTTCAGTGTATTATAACATTTGTTAATATTATTAGACTTAGTAAATATCTGTGTGTGTGTCTATAAACTATCACACCACATTACATATCATTACCCTAGACATTTAACGTAGCCACATTCATTAGGAAAAAAGATAGGTGTGAGGTCGTAGTGGTAGCAAGAAAGGCCTTCTGAAAATTCACAACTACATTTTATCTCAGGAGCCTTCACAGCTGACCTCATACATTACACTTAGTAATATCACCATCATACAATACCATCAAACCCACTACACTGCTATCTTCTTCTGAAGCAGCTTACTCCAGTATTAACCTCCCTAATGGTTACTACGCCTCTGCACTTTCAGCTACAAGTCCTTCCATGTCATAAGGTAGGTGTCAGTGTACTATGTGGTAATTCCATGTAGTTTGACTTTTCTCCGACACCTTCTGTTCAGGTTGGAGCAATATATATATATATAGATATAGGCCTTGTCTCATGTTCGCTACTGAACTGCACATATATACAGACATAAATTATCAATGTAAATTCAATTTTCATTAAAAGAGATCAAATATTTCAACCTACCACAATTCAAGGAAATAAACACAGATACGCTGACTAGCACTGAATGTAGGCACAAATACTGGCACAAATTCCCATCTGCTTATGTTCCAGGCTTTTATTTAGCAAAAATATGAGCTGGCTTCAACGCACTGTTGCTTTATCAAGCTTATTTGAACTAGTGGTCTCGAACTAACGCTATCAATTAACTATATTAACAGACCTAACCAATCAGGCCATTTCTACCCCATCGTTTGAAAAAAAGTACTCTTACTTCCGTCTCCCTTGACAACAAAAGATAGCATTTATAGTCCGACTAATCGTGTTTAGCCTTACATATCATTCCCTCCAATCAATTCAAATGTAACTTGTGGCCTATTTCCGTACAATGGTGGTCTAAAATTCTGCCACTGAGCGACTCCGAGTTTTTAGGTTGTCTGACACCCTCATTATTTTCTTTTGCCTATAATTTATTAATTCCTGGACTATTTGCGTAACACTTAACATATTCTGTGTCAGCAAGCCCTAAGGAATCCAAATATCTCAATTTAAGGGAGCTAGGTGGCTGCGTTCAAAATGTGCATTTTCTACCACCTCCTGTTCACTTCAATCCCCATGTGGTGTCTGGGTACTGTCATGTTTTCAAACGTAAATCCATCTAATGTCATCTTTCCTAATAAGCGTTTTTCAGGTTTTTAAAACCTAACTCTGGGAAGGGTAGTGTTTTTATCACTGTCCGTCTGAAAAAAAGTTAGTGCATGTGGCCTTACACGCGTGATAGTAGTAATTGTATATCGCGTTACGCTTGTTGGGGGTGGCATTAATAGCGAGACGCGTGTTTAGTGTTGCATGCGTTCCTGATTTTCAGCCCTCCCTTCTTTCCATCCTACATCCATCTGTCCATTCGTAGTGTAATTAATTTAGGTCATACGCAGTGTGCCTCTCAATGTTTTTTCTTAGAAATGCAATACCCGTTTTAATGTGTTGTGGAAACGCTTGTATTATGCAGTGGCTTGTATTTAACGTGGAAACGTTACAATTTGCAGACAAAGCATAAACAAAGGGGATTTCGAGTACTGTCATTGTGACAGCACTGTTCTTTACCATTCTTCTTCCTTTTATAGAATTTATTTGTTAGGCTTTACATTTACTTTTTAATTTATATATGTGGATTAGAATATTTCATGACAGTTACGCCTCTTTTTGCGCACCGCAATGCGTTCATGATTTTGAAACATCGCGGTGCTCAAATAGAACGTCGCTAGATTAAAATGACGTCAAATAAAATAATTACGTAGACGCGCGTGCAGAGCAACTGCAGTTGACTTTTGGCAGTGTCTCCAGCCGGTCGGGCTGCGTTTTATGTTTGTCCTTTTAAGGCCGCTATGTCCGTCGTCATGTGATAATTCGTCATGTCTGTTTACCTGACGATCCCTGCTGAGAGAGTAGACAGGTGATGTAATATTGAACGACAGTCATGTTGGTAAAATTCTCGTGTACGAAACATGGGTGCGCCGGATAAACGCGAAGTTCGTCCAGCTAGTTTATTTATCTGTCGGAATCATGCCCAAAAAAGAAAATAGGAATCTTCAATTCATATATCAAAGCTGTAACATTGTGACTCAAACATGGAAAACAGCAAAAACGACAACAAATGAATTACCGACTTCTGTACAAGTCAGTTATTGTTCTGGAAACCCCTAGTGTAGGAGAACAAGAGGGAGACTAATAAACTCACTGAGAAGGGAACTGGAGACACACAGGAAGGTGATAAACTCACTGAGAAGGGAACTGGAGACACACAGGAAGGTGATAAAGAAGACGCGGAAATACCTCGAAAAGGTGGTACAAAACAGGAAGTCCTGAGGTAAATTAGATGAAGATTTATGTCCCAATGAGGAAATATGGTAATGAATGAATGAATGAATGAAGCAAGATACCTGCCGTAAATATCAGACTCTCGTTAAAGAAGAAGTGCCCAGAACCAGAAAAAAAGTCGGACCGCAGACACGTTGGGTAACCATCGTCAGAAATGAATTTAGCAGACCTTTTCGACTACCCAGATACCGCCACGAGACAGGGAAAAAATAGGAAACAATTATTGAAGTCTTAAACGAAGTGTCATGCCTCAACTACGATCTAGTCTACGAGATAAAGGAAGAACGTATATATAAGACAGGATAAACCCTCTGTGGATGGGAAGGAGCTAAGATGGCACAGCCGTCTGGTTTCTGACCGGGTGGGAAAGAAAGTCCACAGGCACCCCAGCTTCACAATGCCATGAAAATGAAATTGCTACATGTCATTGGGCAGAAGTGCTAAAGCCCAAGCGCTGCTGGATAAAAAAAAAAACCAACAACACCAACAACAACAACGACAACAACAACGACGACGACGACAACAACAACAACCAACAACAACCAACAACAACCAACAACAACAACCACAACAACAACAATAAACAACAACAACAAACAACAACAACCAACAACAACCAACAACCACCAACAACATCAACCAACAACAACCAACAACAACCAACGACAACCAACGACGACGACGACAACGACGACGACTCATTTAGCATGGTTCTTTTCTTTTCCCTACCTTTTTTCTTTTTGTTTGTTTGTTTATCTCTTTCTGACGAAGGCCTTGAGCTCGTAACGTGAGTCATTTTTTCCTCTGTATTTCTTCTCCTTTCACCTTTCAACTCGCAAAAGAGCACAGGCCTCAACAAACTGATGCTAAGTCTTGCTATCCCGTGCCACCAGCTAGCTCTAAGTCTTGCTATCCCGTACCACCAGCTAGCTCTAAGTCTTGCTATCCCGTACCACCAGCTAGCTCTAAGTCTTGCTATCCCGTACCACCAGCTAGCTCTAAGTCTTGCTATCCCGTACCACCAGCTAGCTCTAAGTCTTGCTATCCCATGCCACCAGCTAGCTCTAAGTCTTGCTATCCCGTACCACCAGCTAGCTCTAAGTCTTGCTATCCCGTACCACCAGCTAGCTCTAAGTCTTGCTATCCCGTACCACCAGCTAGCTCTAAGTCTTGCTATCCCGTACCACCAGCTAGCTCTAAGTCTTGCTATCCCGTACCACCAGCTAGCTCTAAGTCTTGCTATCCCGTACCACCAGCTAGCTCTAAGTCTTGCTATCCCGTACCACCAGCTAGCTCTAAGTCTTGCTATCCCATGCCACCAGCTAGCTCTAAGTCTTGCTATCCCGTGCCACCAGCTAGCTCTAGGTCCTTCCGTGTCATCTTCGTCCTCTTATGTTTGACTCCAGTTCTCTTTTCCATGCGTTCTTTTGTCTTCCTCAGTCTCTCCTGCCCTGGGGATTCCCGAACAGGGATTGTCTTGTAACGCTATCAAAAAGTTTTCTCAACATGTGTCCTAACCATCTCCAGCGTTGTTTTCTCATTTATTGTTCCACCACCGCTTGTCTAGTTCTTGTCATCAGTTCCACACTAGTTATCTTGTCATCAGTTCCACACTTGTGATCTTGTCATCAGTTCCACATTAGTGATCTTGTCATTAGTTCCACACTAGTGATCTTGTCATCAGTTCCACACTAGTGATCTTGTCATCAGTTCCACACTAGTGATCTTGTCATCAGTTCCACACTAGTGATCTTGTCATTAGTTCCACACTAGTGATCTTGTCATCAGTTCCACATTAGTGATCTTGTCATCAGTTCCACACTAGTCATCTTGTCATCAGTTCCACACTAGTCATCTTGTCATCAGTTCCACACTAGTGATCTTGTCATTAGTTCCACACTAGTGATCTTGTCATCAGTTCCACACTAGTGATCTTGTCATCAGTTCTACATTAGTGATCTTGTCATCATTTCCACACTAGTGATCTTGTCATTAGTTCCACACTAGTGATCTTGTCATCAGTTCCACACTAGTGATCTTGTCATCAGTTCCACACTAGTGATCTTGTCATCAGTTCCACATTAGTGATCTTGTCATTAGTTCCACACTAGTGATCTTGTCATTAGTTCCACATTAGTGATCTTGTCATCAATTCCACACTAGTGATCTTGTCATCAGTTCCACACTAGTGATCTTGTCATCAGTTCCACACTAGTGATCTTGTCATCAGTTCCACACTAGTGATCTTGTCATCAGTTCCACACTAGTGATCTTGTCATCAGTTCCACACTAGTCATCTTGTCATACCACTTCAGTCCTTCTATTCCACACAAGCACCCATTTATGAAAGTCTGTAGCTTTTTGGTTGTTGTCTTTGTTGTTCTCCATGTCTCAGAGCCATACAATAGGGCTGACTTGACATTTGAATTGAAAATTCAGAATTTTATGTTGGGCCTAATTTCTGTTAATCTCAAAATATTTCTTCCTGCGCTGTAAGCTCTTCTAACTTTTTGTCTTCTTATTTTGATGTTATTGTCTGTCCTGTGTGTACGTGTGCGTGTGCGTGTACGTGAAGGTGTGTGTGCGTGTACGTGTGTGTGTACGTGTGCGTGTACGTGTGAGTGCGTGTGTGCGTGTGTGTATACGTGTGCGTGTGTGTGCGTGTGTGCGCGCGCGCGTGTGCACGTGTGCGTGTACAAGGTATGTGTGTGTACGTGTACGTGTGTGTGTGTACGTGTGCGTGTGGGTGTACGTGCGTGTGTGTATGTGTGTGTATGTTGTAACATCTTGTAGTGGTCTTTCTTCCAGTACAAACGTGTTATTGCTTCCTGCATTTATTTTCATTATCTTTGTGTTGTTTCTTTGTCAACGTGTACTTTCAGACCCACTTGCTGAGATCTCTTATCAAATATTCACTTTTTTCTTACATCTGATTACGGTTATGGAGCGAAGTGCCCGGTCATCGCCAAAATCTAGGTCATCAGTCCTATAGTAGATACTGCCATAGGGGAGAGATATGTTAAAGACTTCACTAGTTTTCAGTATTTTGAGGTCAGAGTGACCAGGTCCCTTCCTCACTGCCTTTGCCTTCCCGACTAAAACAACAAAGTCAGATACCCATTTCTTCTTCTTCCTTCCTTCTTCCTCCTGAAAAGGACGTTGGTTGCGTTGTATCTGTTTACAGCGAAGCTGCGATATCTGCGCCTTTCGGCCGGCACATCCGACTTCAGCACGGCATTTTTTGGGACCGGGTTGCCTTACCTCTTCGATCCCTACTCTCTCATCCAGATTGCAGTGATGCAGCCTGTTTCCAGGACCACCACGTGGAGGTGGAGTAGGGTCTTGGTCAGCTCTGGTTCGCTGACCCTGACGCAAGCAGTCAAGCTATGGGTCGCTGACTGCCCATTTACAGTTGGGTACGTTGGAGCGTGAGACTAGCACGCTTAAATCTCAGAACCCAGAAAATTTGCTGCGGGATGCAAGTGAGTTAATCACTTAGCCTATTGGACGCTCGATTCAGCTCGTTTAGGATAACGGTTAGTAGAAAATAAATATTTATAAACTTGATCCGCTTTTGTCTTTAAGCAGGTAAGGAATGGAATCAGCAATTTGACTGTTAGTATGTCTGTGTGCGGTCAATGTTTTATAGAGACATTCGTTGTGAAAGATGTGGTTGGAAGATGTGGGGGTTGCAATTAGCGTGAGGGAAAGTGAGCGCGGTAATTCGTGGTGGGTTGGGTCAAGGAATGGACAAGATGTAAGGAAAGTGTGGACGAGAGGTTATATGAAGGAATGGCGTTGTGAGGATTTGTATGGGTAGGAAGTACGGACTTGTATGGATAAATATATGTGTGGTAAAAGATTAATTGTGTATGTCAAGGATATGTGGGAGTATGAAAATTTTGTGTGCGAAAGAAAGTGGATCTACATGGGTATGGAAATGTGGGTGTACCAGAGGCGTGTGTGTGGAAAGACAGGGTTATTAGAAGTGTGTGGGTGTGAAAAGAAAGACTATTTAAGAAGTGTGCGTGTGTGGAACGAAGGAATGTATAAGAAGTGTGTGCGTGTTTGGAAAGAAAGACTGTGTAAGAAGTGTATGGGTGTGAAAAAAAAACACTATAAGATGTATGTGTGGGTGTGGAAAGAAATGGTGTGTATAAGAAGTGTGTAAGTGTTTAAAGAAAGGGTGTATTCGGGATGTGTGGGAAATGGGAATCGTTTCATGATGTGCGAGTGGTTATACCACTAATGGTGCGTGTGAGAATAAGGGAGATTCAGTGGGGAATGTTGCACGTACTTAAACAACTTTCCACAGATTACGTGTGTTTTTGACGGAATGTCTTGAAAAAGGTGTTTAAAAAAGGGTTATGTGAGGGATGTGTGGTGCCGGGACTGTGCGAATGAACAAGACGTATCTGTATTAAAAGATTCGTGTGTGGAATCAGCAAAGAAGGCGTGTCTAAGATAGACTGTAGGTGGAAAGTATTTTTTGTAGTAGGGAATAATACAAAGAATAATGAATGTTTTTTGTGTGTGTGGAAGAACGTCAAATTAGAAGTCCGTGTGTGTGTGTGTGTGTGTGAGCGCACGAGGTGCGTAAGAATAAAACTGACGAGCGGTTGAGAAGATGAGGCAGGATTTGTTGTAATGAACCCCACATCTGGTTACCTGAGAGCGAGTTACCATCACACTTGGGCCCAGCGTGATAGGAATTAGCCTGCCGAGATGAAGGGGGAATAACACAGGTACAGGATCAGCAGTGGCGTTTAACAAACTCTTTTCGCGATGCGCCTTTCGTGTAGGAGGTGCCTATTTGGCGGGGCTCTATCAAAGAAGTTCCCTCCTCTGTAAACCATTTTCTTGTAATTCGTTCTAAGCCAGGGGTAGGAAACCTAGGAGCTGTGTGAAAGATAAGTGTTTTAGCTAAAGTTGACTTCACCTCAAAGAAAAGACCACATTCTTACACAGTTCATGAAAAAATAGATATTTTCAGTAAGCTAACTTGTGTGGTTTTACTGGAAATGGTGGGAGCCGGAGTGGCTACAAGGTATGGCGTCCGCTCGAATTCTAAAGGTACCGGGTTCGATTCCCAGTAGAGGGAATATAATTTAAGAATTTTTTGTTCAGAACCAGTGTGTTACGCACAAATAATTACTTTTTCCAAAGTCTTTGTATGATCATTTTTCGTATGTATGATCATTTTTTGACTGAAAGGTGTATTATGTTTTTTACAGTCAAAGGGACATAACCTGAGATATCGAGACTACAATTTTTTTATGAGTTTGCCTTCTCTTGTATAGAGACACGTTCGGTCTATAATTTCTTGAACGAAGCGTGACCATATCTCCTTATTTGGTAGTATCAGTCAACTGTTGTAGATGTCTGAAACCTGTCTTAACGCTTCTGTTCATGACCATAAAAGGCGCGACTGTGTAAGACTTTTATCTCGAATGTTCTTAGAATCGTCTTATGTGAGCGGCGACTCAGATATTGGAGTTCTGCGCATGTCAAAACTGGTAGTTCGTTTGGTGTGTTCCGCCTAGCTCGGGAGTTTAGAAATGGTCTGAGCAGCGAGCGGACGCATTGTGCGTCTTGTGATTTTCTGAGGGAAATACATTGTCTTTGTGAGTTAGTTAGCTAACTAGACTATTTCCCAGTATTATTCAAGCCTGCCTGGAGGCATATGTTCGTGGTTGATTTCCGAAGAAAGGTAATTCCTCTTGTATTGAACTTAATGCTATCATCTAGAAGTTCGTCATTTTGTGGCTCCTTGCTCGCCTGTGTGATTCAAAATGGAGAGGTACTTTGACTAGGATTTTCGCCACCGGTATCTTTATACCTGAACTAGTTATATATATATGGGTCGCTCTAGACCAACAAGACTATTGTCTGTGTTCCAGGATTCGTTATATCAGAGATCACGTCCAAGTCAGATGGTTAGACTTAGGAAGGTTATAAGGGTCGGTTTGACCTGTATTCCATGTATGCTATTCACGTGCAGACAGTAAACGGACTTATTGTACACATCTGATCTGCTAGCATCAGGAAGGGAGCATTTATTATTGTCTATGAACATTGATGATCTGCAGCTGACACTGTTGCAGAAGTTATATATATTATTTATACAGCTTCATGAACCAGAACTTTATGATATCGAATATACAGAAGCTATCTGTTTACAATAGAACTATTGAGTATTGAATCCTACATGACTATCATCTAATTATATTGTTGAATGCAGACATTCCTTGAACTGTAGTATGTTATAACGGAGCTAACGTACCTGGCATTTTGGCGCACCCTTATCATTTTTGGTGGCCAATTGTTGGTTTACTCTGGTACCAGCTATCAAGGGGGTCAACAAACCCAGACATCATCATCAAGCTTTCAACATTACAGTTTCAACTCATCACCTCAATGTTTGATGAAAGATTTTGAAAGTACCCGGCGTTGCTGAAAGTTGGAAATTGTTTCAAAATACCCGGCGTTGCTCGTCAAGTTGGCAGTTTTCCTACGATAGAAGGACAAGTGCCGAGCAAATCGATTTCCTGATCTGTTAGGAAGAAGGACAAGTGCCGTAACAACTGTTCCGGATTGAGAAGGTCAAGTGCTCAAGTCAATTCAGAAGGTCAAGTTCAGAAGCTGTTTTCTGTCAGAAGCTCATTTCCGTCGTCGTGGCAGTTTATGAGAGCAGATATGGATCAACGTTGGATCATTGTCCTAAGAATGCTGATCACATCCTGTTCTGAACTGTGCTGACGTTGTGGATTCATAGAAGTTAAGTGGCCTGTTTTGTTTGTGAACTATGCCCTTATGTTCTAACTGAGCCTTCTGTCTCTCACATTTTTCACACTGTTTACATGTTACATGTTAAATGTTATTTGTATTTGAATATTTATATGTTTATATTTCAGCGGGTTTTTCGGTTGGGCGGTGTCTTTCAGTAGAAGATACCACGTCACAGAGGTTCTACTGTTAGCGTTTTCGTTAGGGACTGTGCGAATTTCCTACTGTGAAATTTGCTAGCGACAATTGTTGCTATATCTGTTTAGTTGTGACGAGTTGTGCTTTATTTTCGTTTTTTGTATATTTTTTTTTTCTTTCTCTCTTTCTGTTTTTTAGTTTCGATTTCATTTGTTTGTATTTGTAGGTCTCCTCTTTTCTATTATTCAGTTCTTTATAAAATTGCTGTCTATACACTGTAGCGTCATTTGTTTGTCATATCTTCGCATATTTCTTTTTAGTTTCGCTGTTTATTTATTTGACTTATGCGAATGTTTTCGTATTGCTCTGATCTTTGTTATTGTTTACATTGACTTTGATCTTTCTTATTGTTTACATTGACTTTGATCTTTGTTGTTGTTTACATTGACTCTGATCTTTGTTATTGTTTACATTGACTTTGATCTTTGTTGTTGTTTACATTGACTTTGATCTTTGTTATTGTTTACATTGTTGGTGACCTTTGTTATTGTTTACATTGTCTTGTTATTGTTTACATAGTTCTTGCATAGTTAGCTTTCACTATTGTTACATATATGCTCATGCACTATTGGTCTATAGTGCACATATCATAACTAACTGGTGGTTTTTTGCTTATGCACTATTGTAGTGCAGTTATGATAAATAACTGATGGTTATGCACTGATTTGTGTAGTGCACTGATGATAAAGAGGTGACTTGTGATATTATTATACATTTGATAATACAAGTTGGTGTCAAGTCTTGTTTCCCACAGAGATTGGAGTAAACATAGTGATTATACAAGTACTTTATTAAGTCTTGTTACTATTAAGGTTGAAATAAGTTAATTAATTATTTCAGGTGGTGACTCATAATATTAGACATAATGGATATGTTGGATTATTTTCTCCGTGAGGGAGATAAGAAATTACGTTTATTTGGATCAAGCTGTGAAGAATATGCCACAGAACAGCTCCTACTTCAAGTGAGTCAGGATCTAAAACAATATGCCTTGTGTAGGTTTGGATACGACTATTCAAAAGAGAAAGCATTGAGACTTTCCAAGTTGATATCTACAATTTTTTATGATGAGGGAAAACCAAATACTCAGAGGAGCAGTAGTTTGGAGTTTGATTCATTAAAGGAAACAATAAATGAGCTTCAGAATGAAAAGAAAGCTCTTACTGATAAGTTATCAGCAATGAATTCAGAAAATACTGTATTAAAGGGTAAAGTGACAATGTTAATAGAAGATAATAAGGAATTCTATGACTCTTCTCTTAGTCAGAAGAAACAGTTAGATGATGAAGTAATCTCATTAAAACAGTTGTTGAATAACCAGATGGAGCAGGTGAACTCTTCCACGCTTGACTTAAAACTACTGTGGAAGATAATAGAAACATTAGCTCTTCCTCATGAGAATAAGTTAAGACATTTTCAACTGGAAAAGGAGAAAAAAGAGTTGGAAGATGAGATGAACTCAATTAAAGACAAATATCTATGTAAGGAACAGGCTCTTATTAGAGAACTAGAACAAGTCAAAATAAACAATGAGAAGTGGAAGTCAAATTATATAGATTTGGAGTTTGAGATTGAAAAACAGAAAATAGAAATTGAGGATCAGAAACTTGGAGCTAAAGAGAAAAAATGGCAGATGCATATGCAAACTGAAGAAAATATGAACTTGCATGAAGAGAAGTTGTCGTCTATGGAACTGAAAGAAAAAAAGGTAGTGAATGAGAAGGATACAGTTGTTCCTGAAAAGATTGATGAATTTGTGACTAGCCAGCATAGTGCTATTGAAGCACTTAAACTTGAACTGATTCAGGAAAGAGCTACAGTTTTAGAAACTACATCTCAAAATGAACAATTGAAAATAGATCTTAGAGATAGGATCACTAAAGAAAAGACTCTTACTTCCCAGCTACATGACATAAGGTTGGATTATAACAGGAGGCTTAAAACCAACGAGAGAGTATACAAAGCTGTCGCTAGAGAGAAAACTATTGCAGAAGCAGAAGTTACAAAACTTCGTAAAAGAGTTGACGGGTTATTAGATATTGTTTTGTGTAATAAGATATTATCTGCTACCAAGGTCAATGAAGTTAGACATAAAGCTGATGGTCAATATTTTAATGCAAAGAGTCAGCGACATGCACTCGATGCCAGCAGTAACATTAGACAATATGTCAACAAATCGTTTCGTGGTAAATATGGTTTCCCACGTGACAACGATACTGCCTCTAATGGGAGTTGGCGTCAGGCCAACAAAAGTAATCATATTGTCAGTCCTTTACATCAGAGTAACAACACTGAAAAATGTCATAATAAGGCTACTCTAACGAATCAAGCATCGACTTCGCAGATTACTGATAAATTTGTATCTGGGAATAAAACTTGTAATATTAGTTCCCGAAATAAGATCTATTATATTCGGAACAATGAGAACCCTATTATCCCTATTACTCATCATACCCAGCACAGACAGCGTGATGCTCCTTTCAAACACATTGCCAAAGGGAAAAATAAAAGCAATTTTGCTAAGAGAGATAATCTTGATAGTGGACATTACCAAACGCGTCCATATGATAATAGTTCTTCAAAGAACTGGAGGCAATTTAATTGCCCTCAACATTTTGGTCCCAGTAATTATAAGAACTTTCATAAAGGTTATCATCATGGTAATAATTTTTCTCCAGGACAACAAAAACCATTTAATAGATATTTTGTTCAGAAGAGAAATAACAATCATAACTATGTTAACTGGAGTTCAAATAAGAGCAATGGGCTCAATATAGATAATAATTGTGATAGATCACAACATGATTCCACATAATTCTTCTATCATATATATTTCCTGATATACAGTCCAATACTATAATGACATGTTAGCAAATATTTTCTCACTTTTTTTGAGGAATTTATAACATTGTACCATGTAATTATCTAAGAAGGCTTAGTTAGTGATATACGGGCCAAAAGATCACTCGGCCACATTTAGATAATACATTTGCATAATTGTATTAAGAGATTTACCAGTTGTCTTTAAGATTTGTGTTATTGATATTTTCGCAGCACATCAGTGAAGTCTGCGAGATTATGTCCATTGTGGAACATTGAGGATATCAAGTCCTGTCCTAGATTGGGAGCGGATGATGTCCACATCTTCTTCTATTGATTGTTTTATGTCAACGAAGAATAACATTGTATTAGTTATTAATTACTGATGCATTATATAATGTAATAATATAGTGCGGTATATTAGTATATTACACCGCTATTTGCACAACACATTGTATGATATCATAATGATATATTTAATTTCATATATTGGTATGAGAGTAATTTGACTTTTATTATGATGTTGCCATCATTGTGGCGTGTGTTGGTGGCACCTTCCTGGAATATATACGCGAATACTTAGATAAATTTTTTCTCTAAGGACCTGAGATATGATCTCAGTTTCGCTCCATGCGTTGAGCTAGTTTGTTAGGTATATATCCGCGCATCATACGTGCGTTAGGAGCCTAGATTTTTTCCGGCTCCAGGATTTTAAAAAAAAATGTTTCATTTTTTTTTCCCGGGAGGGTGCGGTAATGTTACGCACAAATAATTACTTTTTCCAAAGTCTTTGTATGATCATTTTTCGTATGTATGATCATTTTTTGACTGAAAGGTGTATTACGTTTTTTACAGTCAAAGGGACATAACCCGAGATATCGAGACTACAATTTTTTTATGAGTTTGCCTTCTCTTGTATAGAGACACGTTCGGTCTATAATTTCTTGAACGAAGCGTGACCATATCTCCTTATTTGGTAGTATCAGTCAACTGTTGTAGATGTCTGAAACCTGTCTTAACGCTTCTGTTCATGACCATAAAAGGAGCGACTGTGTAAGACTTTTATCTCGAATTTTCTTAGAATCGTCTTATGTGAGCGGCGACTCAGATATTGGAGTTCTGCGCATGTCAAAACTGGTAGTTCGTTTGGTGTGTTCCGCCCAGCTCGGGAGTTTAGAAATGGTCTGAGCAGCGAGCGGACGCAATGTGCGTCTTGTGATTTTCTGAGGGAAATACATTGTCTTTGTGAGTTAGTTAGCTAACTAGATTATTTCCCAGTATTATTCAAGCCTGCCTGGAGGCATATGTTCGTGGTTGATTTCCGAAGAAAGGTAATTCCTCTTGTATTGAACTTTATGCTATCATCTAGAAGTTCGTCATTTTGTGGCTCCTTGCTCGCCTGTGTGATTCAAAATGGAGAGGTACTTTGACTAGGATTTTCGCCACCGGTATCTTTATACCTGAACTAGTTATATATATATGGGTCGCTCTAGACCAACAAGACTATTGTCTGTGTTCCAGGATTCGTTATATCAGAGATCACGTCCAAGTCAGATGGTTAGACTTAGGAAGGTTATAAGGGTCGGTTTGACCTGTATTCCATGTATGCTATTCACGTGCAGACAGTAAACGGACTTATTGTACACATCTGATCTGCTAGCATCAGGAAGGGAGCATTTATTATTGTCTATGAACATTGATGATCTGCAGCTGACACTGTTGCAGAAGTTATATATATTATTTATACAGCTTCATGAACCAGAACTTTATGATATCGAATATACAGAAGCTATCTGTTTACAATAGAACTATTGAGTATTGAATCCTACATGACTATCAGCTAATATGATTTTGAATGCTGCATTCGTTAAACTATGTTGGTGATGACAAAATATCATGACTGTTTTGTGGCGTGCAATAAATGGTATAAAACATAAAGCGAAGTTACCATTTTCATGACTCTACACATCATGTTGCCTGTGTTGTACCCTGTGAACTATTCTACTGCAACATACACAGCAACACTATAAACCAGAGAAGACACCTACATCTTGCACTTTTATACCAGGTGTCGATAGGGGTGGTGATTTGTCGTCAGCCTAAATCCATTTTTGGTGGTCAGACCCTTTGGCTTATCATTCCAGTTAAATCCACCCTTATTACAGTGGTCGTAATGTCATACTCCCACCTGGTCTCCTGGGTAGTGAGATCGGATGCCTAGCCTTCTCGGATAAGGGCGAAAAAATATTTATACAATGTGTGATTCCCATATACACACATTGGGATTCTCGCCGGTGCTACAGAGTTCTTGCACTGTGCTGAGATCGTCCTTGTGTGATCTAAGGAAGGAGGTCAGAGCACTGATGGAGTTGTCCGTGTGGAATGAAGATACACCTTAAAACCAAATCAAACTGGAAATGCGGTGAACATACTTGTAAACCTGTGGACACCACGCTATTAAGGGGTCGTACATATATTACGTCACGCAAATTTTGCCATTTTTTAAACTCCACCCCCTTGTCACATTTCGTCACAAAAACCCAGACCCCTCTCTAAATATGACGTCACAGATCTCTTCCCCCCACCCCCCCCCCCTTCATTTTCCACACACTTTTCCACCCTTTCCCCCAACCCTTTCCAACCCTTCCCCCCTTTTCCCCCCCCCCCCTTTTAAAAAAAAAAATATTTTTGTTGTAGGTACTTCTGAAAAGTAACAACATAACTGAATGTAAATTAGTTTCTTAATCATCATCATCATCACCATCATCACCATCATCATCATCACCATCATCATCATTGCCTTTCAACTCCCTAAGAAGTATATGCTTAATGACAAGTCTTCCTGTCACGTGCCGTCAGTTCAAGGTCTTTCCATATATTCTTCATCCCCTCCTGTCTTCAGCTCTCTTCTCCATGTATTCCCTTTCTTCCTCTGCATCTCTTTCCTCGGGGACTCCAGAAAAGGACTGCCTGTTCAAGCTATCAGCAAGTTTGCTCAATGTGTGTCCCATCCATCTCCAACGTTTTCTTCTCATGTCTGGTTCTTCTGGCACGTGCCTGATTCGTGTCGTCAGTTCCACATTAGTGATCTTGACATACCACTACAATCCATCCATTTAGGCAAGAACCCATTTATGAGAGCGTCCGTGGTTACAGCGCAGGCAAAGGTAGCGGGTTGGAAACACGGTGGTGTCACGCTACAGTCTATAAGCTGTAAATGGATATCTGACCCTACTCTTGGGTCAGGAAAGGCAAAGCCAGCGAAAAGGGGAAGTGGTTACTTGATCAAATATAGTGAAGTCTCTAACACTTCACTCCCCTCCTGCAGTATCTGCTATGAGGCTGCTTTTTACCCACTCGTGAAAGTCTCACGTGTTGTGGTTGTTGTTTGTTGTTGTTCACCATCTTCAGAGCCATACAATAAGACTAACTTGACATTTGAATTGATTCTGATTTTTGTGTTGGACATAATGTCTTTTTGTCTCGATACATTTCTCTGATTTCACAAGACTGTTGTCGCGATGGTGATAACCTACTACTGTTTTTTAATCTAATTTTAAACAGCACAATCTATTAATTTGCATTTTGTAATCTAAGGTGTGTATTACATTATTTAAAAATTAAGTATATAATTAAAAACAATTTAAATCAGTTAAAGGTTATAACTTACTATCCGATATTTCAGTTGAGATTATAATCATTACCTTGTAAATATACCCGTGAAAATACTGACGGGAAAAGAACTAAAGTTAACGTCTTAACTTTTCAGCATCTACAGCACATTTAGAAGACAGGGAAACTCATTTGGTGATTCTGAATGAAGTAATTTATCAAATTTTTGTAAAGTTTTGAAAAACAAAAATTGTTGGCTTTTTTTTCAAGGGATGCAATTTATCCTCCTCTCATTCAAAGGGAAACAATCAAACGGCAAAAAATAATAACAATAACATATATTGTAGATTTTTGACACTTTATTATGTGTCTTCTATGTATTGTTTAAAATATAACTGCAATTTTTTAGGGGGAAAAAGATGCACGTTACATTAAACGTTGTGCATTGTAGTGCGACGGCCAGAAGCATACGACTTATATATAATGGTAAGACTGCAACATTTCGCGAGACAATGTTTGTCACTGCCGTCCGTGACAGCACGCCTCAGAGAATTAAATATGTAGGGGATATAGGATCGCTAGCGTATTTTACGCTGTACAACCCAATGCCTAGAATCCGGCTTTTGGCTGGGATCATGTGTCTACACACAGGGACAAATACAGTGACATCAATGTGTCATTAGGTCCCTTGTGTGAGAACACAGAGGATCACTAGGTGACACATTTTGTCACTGGGTCTTCTAGTGTTGGGACATGTGGTCTTGACCAGAGCCGGGTTTGGGCGGGGACAATGCGACCTCATGCGAGGAAAAAATATGCGACCTCAAGCGAGGGAAAAAAAAAAAAAAAAAAAAAAAAAAAAAAAAAAATTTTAGCTAAGATCAAAGTGTCTTAGCCAGGGCCGAGATCACACATATTTTACACAGTAAAGTCAATAGACCTCACTTTGAGCCCCAGAAGGGGTAATTATAAAAAAAAGAAAGGGAGTTCTTATCTACTGTGTCAATACATATCTACACAATGCAGGATGCAGAGTCACACTAACATGGATACCAGCACATGTTGGATAGCAGGAAATGAGCTTGCAGACAAAGAAGCCAAAGGGGGAAGAACTAGTTATAACAAAATTGAAGTAGGCTTAGGGAAGTTTGAAATTAAGAGCTTAAATTCCCAAGCAATAACTAAAGAGTGGATAATAGCATGGGACCAAAGCAAAAAAAGGAAGGAACGCACACAAATCCTGAAAAAAACCAAGCAAAAAATGTCAAGTACCAGATGAAATAAAAATACCAATTAATAAAAAATTGTTAAGACTCAAGCTTGGAACTGGATATTCCATGACAGAGGAACCCACATGCAAAGAGTGTCAAGAACCAAATACAATTAGACACTTTTTGGTGGACTGCAAAAAATATAACCAGCAAAGGCAAAACATTAAGACATACTGTAGTAATCACAAGGTAGAAATAAGTGTAGAAAATCTCATAGGCACTAAGACCCCATCAGAAGTACAACAGCTAATAAAACACTATATTACAAAAACAAAAGCTAACATATTAAAAAAAAACAAGAAAATAAATAAGGATGCGAGCCAGTAAACAAGTGGTGGAAGACTCCCCGCAGATAAATACGGATTGACTAAATAATCCTCCAATGAACATTAAATGCATAACAGTTTAGACAATATCATTTTTGGATAATAAAACCATACTGAACTATAACTACAAAAGAAAAAAATGGTTCTTGTGTCTTTATTCACCCATTCTGAAATTCAATGACCACACCGGCTTCCGTACATTTGTCTGCGCGGGGTTAGTCTATTTTGCAATTCGCAAGTAGGGGTGGCAGGTCAAATCTAAGGGATGCAACTGTGGTTGAAAGTTAGACATTAATTGTATTGTTTCCCTTATATGTACTCTCCCGAGAATAGTAACACTCAACGAAGAAAAGTCGGTGAATTGTACAACACAAAGTGAGTGACAGTGATATATGAATAAAATGTTATTTTTTTATTGTAGAACCCAGTTTCATTCCGGAAACGGATTTAACTCATCATTTTGTTAAAGATAATCTTAAAATGTAAGTTTTTGATTGTTTCTTCAAGACAACATTTTAATTTAAAGTATTGCAGACTTATTGTTGGAGCTACTCGCTGGAAATGAAACGGTTTATTGGAGCATAAATACCGTGATTTCTGATGATCCCAACGACGCAGTTGATTTCTCAACCGACTTCCTTAACGAGCGCTGCCTATCAGGAATGCCACCGCATTTGCTGAAATTAAAGGTTGCTGCATGTATCATGCTATTGCAAAATCTGAACGCAAGAAACGAATTATTGAATGGCACGCGTTTGGTCATAAAAGTCTTGCATCAGAATTCCATTGATGCAGAAATTATCACTGGCAGTAATAAGGGAGAACGAGTCTTAATTCCTCGCACTGACTTATAACCGAGCGAGCACAGTTTGCCATTTAGGATGCGACGTCGTCAATTCCCATTGATTTTAGCATTTGCAATGACGATCAATAAAGCGCAAGGACAATCTTTTGATCACATAGGAGTTTTCCTTCCTGAACCTGTTTTCGGACACGGCCGCCTCTATGTCACCCGAGGAACAAATCATGAAAACTTGAAAGTTTTTGTTAAAAGCACTTTTTATCAGGGATTATTCTTTGAAACAAATCCACGCACTTTCACAAAAAATATTGTCATCAAAGAACTTTTATATTGAATTAAAAAATATTTTAAAAATATATTGCAGTTTTTGATTTACCTCCGTCATTATTGACGGATTATTGCTAGTATTACAATAAATGAAACACGTCCTGATATAACCAACAGCTCCATGTATTTGGTAGATGGTTGAAAGATCCATGCTACAAAAAAGTAGCAAACACCTTAATAAAAACAAAAACATTCTTATCTGCTACGGCTAGAAATTAACTATTGCGGATAAAAGTTAACTATTGCGGATAAACGTTAACTATTGCAGATACAAGTTAACTATTGCAGATAAAAGTTAACTATTGCAGATAAAGGTGAACTATTGCGGATAAAAGTTAACTATTGCAGAGAAAAGTTAACTATTGCAGAGAAAAGTTAACTATTGCAGATAAAAGTTAAATATTGCAGATAAAAGTTAACGATTGCAGATAACTAATGCGGATAAAAATTAACTATTGCAGATAAAGGTTAACTATTGTGGATAAAAGTTAACTATTGTGGATAAACATAGAAGCATAATTTACGTAAGAAGCAAGCTATGACTTATATTTGACGTCACATGTTTCCAAACCCCCTTTCCCCCATCGTCACACAATTTCGACCCTCCTCTCTATATCACTGCGTGTTTCGTTTGTTTTCCTTACTCGTCATCTAGAGATTAATTAAATGATATCTTGGGATCTTCCGACAGATCAAGATCGACCGGTTACTGAAACCTGGTTCTAAGCGGTATTGTACAAACTGTTTGAGAGGTGACTAAATATCTTTGGAAACAAGTATGAAATTTACCGTTCATAAGTTAACATATTACAAAAAAAAGCGAGTTACTCGCTAAGCCAGCGGTTCTCAGCCATTTTATCCTAGAGGAACCCTTGAAATAATTGTCAGGTCTCAGGGAACCTCTGCATAAAAGTTATTATATCTACAGCTCATAGAACCTGACCGTGATCAGTAAGTTGTAAACATTATGATATCTACAGCTCATAGTACCTTACTGTGTGTGTGTGGTTCCTCCCCTGCCCACGAAGGATATGAACTCTAATGTAAGTCAGTAGTGTAGATGAATGAAACTTCAGTTTTTGTTCGTTTCCTTCTGTTAATTTTCTACTTAATTTGTTCTAACCTTATCCAAGTGGGCCTAAAAGTCTTATCCCAAATTTCTAGTCTACAAGATACTAATGGAGTAAGGTATGTGCAAGAGTCAACACGACCCTCGTGCTCGCTGCTCTACGGGGATGTTCGGTCAATGCTCACCACTGCTAGCGCTAACATCTCCTGGCATGCAAAGTTAAACAAAACCTGACTTATTTTTTCTAAATCACGATCTCTCGCGTAACCCCTAGCGACCCGTCTCGGAACCCTAGGGTTATGTGGAACCCCGGGGTTATGTGGAACCCCGTGGTTATGTGGAACCCCAGTTGAGAAACCCTGTGCTAAGCGGTTAAAGGTCTTTCTTCTCGCGCCAGTTACCAGATTCCGAGATCTAACTTAGTATCGTCACGCGTCATTTAAAAAACAAAAACTGTGCCTCGTATTGACGAGGCGCGCTCCGTTAAACCTAGGCACAGGTACCGTCGGTTATATTATGACGCATGTCCAGATATAAAAAAAAACACACAAACGTATGAACCACCACCACGCACGGATTTGGACAAATCTGGGGGGGGGGGGGGGGCGGGTATGGGGAGGCTGACTCCCAAAGGAAACAGCTTGCTAAAGCACCATTGAGAAAACGGCACTTTAGACAAACTCGTATCTGGTTTAATACTGTACGAGGAAAATCAAAATAAATAAATAAATACGCATAAACAGGTAATAGCAGGCACTGGTAACAAATAAAAAAAGAAGGAAACAAGACAACAGAAATACAACACAAATACAACGGAAGTGATAGGCTTACCGGGGACTCGAACGGTGGACCATCCGAACGGCAGCACCGCCTCCCTAAGGGAGTGAATCGTGATTATCCACTCTGCCTACTAGGCACCACAAAAACAGTGCTTCCTAGATAGCGGTCATTAGCACGGAGCGTCTATGTAATTCACGAAGGACCGAGAAACGACCCAGATTAAGTATACACGCAATCACTTCTGTAGCTTTCCTATTAACCAGTATAGGCTAGATTACACACGACAAAGGTCGTAATACAGTGTCTAGTAAATTATTGAAGAATGAAACAAGTACAGGATAGTGGGATAAGTTTGAATGGATTTTGTACAATATTATTAGTATTGAGAGACATGAGTGCACTGGACATTAATCCAGCAACCTGGGAGGATGAAGTTGACGATCGCACTAAGTGGCGCCACCTAAGATTGGGCGAAGAGAAACTGGCACAACAAGCAGAAGAGAGGAGAAAACGTCGAAAGGAACACCAGGAAAATAAGCAGATGAGAGCTGTCACCTCAGGGGCGTACTCCCATAGTCAGTTATGACTGAAGGGGCTATTATTATTATATTATACTAGGAACACCAGGGACCTGTCACAATTTCTAGGACTCGATATCAGAACAGAACAAAAAAAAGTTATTCCGTCAAAAACCGTTTTCACAACTCTAAGACTCCACGACGAGAGATGCAAAGAAGAAGATAAATAAATGTATAAACTGACGGCGTGGCTTGGGAACAGACTAAAGACATAGTGGATTCAGGACACCTTAGACCTTTGGACAGTAACAAAGAAAGAAAGGAGAGAAAGGAAAAAAGGAAGAGAGAAACAAACAAACAAACAAAGGCGGGCCTGTGGATAGACAGACAGACAGATATATAGGATGAAAGAAAGAAAAAAAAGATAAACAGACAGACAGACAAGACAGACATATAGGATGGAAGCAAGAAAGAAAATACAAACAGACAGACAGACAGACCAGACAGACAGACAGGTTAGACACGACAGACAGACATATAGAATGAAAGAAAGAAAGACAAGACAAACAGTCTAGACAAGACAGACATATAGGATGAAAGAAAGAAAGACAAGACAAACAGACAGACAGAGAGTTAGGATGAAAGAAAGAAAGAAAGAAAGATATACAGACAGACAATGAAGGAAGGAAGGAAGGAAGGAAGGAAGGAAGGAAGGAAGGAAGGAAGGAAGGAAGGAAGGAAGGAAGGAAGGAAGGAAGGAAGGAAGGAAGAAAGAAAGATACACAGACAGATTGACAAGGAAGGAAGGTAGGAAGAAAAGACTGAAGGAAAAAACGAACGAATGAAGAATGGAAGAAAGAAAGAAAGACTACAGAAAAGTAACAGAAGATTATATGCATTCAGGGATTCCAATAAAGATTTCTTAAAGTACTGTCTTCCTTTCTGTAAAAGGTAATTGTTATTCTCCGTCATTTTTCGTGTATCTGAAAAAAAAAAATTTAAAATTACTTCGTTGTGAAAAAAATATGGTCTATCTCTAACCTTTAAAATGTGATCAAGAAAACTAAAACTATGTGTGTGTTGTTCTTGAAATGTAAATTGTTCAAGTGTGTATGCATAATTTTGACACGCCATTATCCTTTTCAAACATTCCAAAAGAAGTAATGTTAGCGAGAAGAAAAAAAATTGTGGATTGGAGAGAAAACGGCAAACCTTGTTCTAAGTCAAAATAAAAGCAGATTAAAAAAACATTGGCTGACCATGATATGAGGACATCTGTTAAAGAATGTGTACTAGAAATAAAATTTTTGGTGACAAGAAATATAATAGAATATCTCACTAACTTATTTGACCGTGCTCTGGTAAAGATTGATTAACTTTGTCATAAACATTGGTCAACTTTGTCGTACCAAAAATGTTGTTATGCAGCGAATAAACTTTCCATGATGAAAGATTAATTAATGTGTTTATTTATTTTCTCATACTCATTCTCAACTTTAGAATTGATTTACTCTGGTACTGAATGGGGGAGGGGGGAACGGTAAAGTTAACTAAAAGATAACATGGAAGAACCGGAAAAATCTGGGACCTCCAGATGTAGACCATTTCTGCCGGTTGCTGTGCCGACATAAAATAAGCTCTGGGCCTTTTAACTGGTCATGTGTTAAGTCATTGAAGCGGTAAACCAGGAGCTTTTGGGATTTACTTTAGTAACAATGTGCCTTATACAGATCTACCATATATATATATATATATATATATATATATATATATATCTATATATATCTATATATATATATATATATATATATATATATATATATATATATATATATGGTGATGAAGGAAAAAAAAAATATCGTGGTCCTATCTATTGCAGTTCAAGAATATATTTTAGTAGTCAGGTTGAGAGTTTTCACTGGGAACGGAGAAAAAGTACAATTGATCCCGGGGACATCCGCGATTTTAAACGCCGGTGGGAGAGGTTTAGCCCGAAATTTTTCTAGGTTAACAAGTCTTTATCTGTTTCCCCCCATAGTCGCCTAAAGATCTACTAGATTATCCACTGGGTATCTACTGGTAGATCGGGACTGAATGGTTGCCAACCCCAGGTATGCTGCCTATTGTCATCAGTGGCAAAGTAAAGGTGGTAGCGTTACGCGAGTGTCATCATTTAGTCGCAACAAAATTGTCTGAATATTCAATGTCCATACATTATAACGACCAAATAAAACGTAACTGATGACAAGAACCAGACAAGCTCCTGTGAAACAAGAGATGAGAAGAGGACGCTGCCGATGACTCCGACAGACTTTAAGGAAACCTGTTGATAGCATAACAAGTAGGTTCTCATTCTGACATCCCCAAGGTAAGAGAGATAGGGAGGGAGAAGAGAAATGGAGACAGGAATTAAAGAGATAACAAACACATGAAAGTACGAGCGTACCTTGAACGAGGTTTTTTTTTTTTCAACAAATAATTCAAAAACACGAAAAAAAAGTAACTTCACTGAAACAAATAATACATCACGCAGTAATAAGAATACAGCAGAATATAAATAAATCAAGTGAAATAATCAAAAACAAGAAATCAGCATATAGCAGCAGGCTTTAAAATATATGTTAAATTATGTGGTTTTTAAATGATATACCATGAATTCGCTACTTTACCGACCAACCCAATATGACATCTTTTTCTTCTTTTCCCTCACATCACTTTATCTTTTAAGTTTCGTTCATTGTTTTTGTTCTTTCAACATCACGTTGCGCGATACTTGTACACCAAGAGGTTTGTACCATCCAAACCACGTAATTTGTACCTTCCAAACCACGTAATTTGTACCTTAGGTAAAAGTTAAATTGATTTTGTATTTAATGGGAACTGTAAAGTGACAACTAGAGTGCACGGCGCAATGAATAACGTACGATCTTCAGAACCATTTATTAAGAGAGAAAACTAGTTCCTGGCCCATCATCCAGGTAATTGAGAACATGGCAAGGAGTTTTTTTTTCCCGCGGATGGAAAACGGGGGGAGAGGGTAAATGATTGCCTGCTCAGAAACAGATGTCACGTATACAAAATTGACTAGATCACGGTAAAAGCATGATTTAAACCCGACAGACGTTCAGTGCAATATTGACACGCATCTCTTCTCCATATGTAAGTCTGGTGTGACTATGTCTTATTGTAGAGTATCAAATTATTAATATCTAGGAAGCTTTTTCACAGAAACAAATAGCCTTGACAGAGACATTGAAACAAGATATCAATAAACCAGTACGGTGACTTACCAACTGTCACCACTACATTATGGTGTTTATCCGAATTATAAATAGTATATTCTCACCAACCCTCTGCTGTCAGTGTCAAACATGATCCCTGCCCAGAACACAGGACAGGAAAATCTCATTGTGCGAGATTGAATGTTTAAGAAGAGCCATGAATGTTTAAGAAGAGCCATGAATGTTTAAGAAGAGCCACTCATGTTTCCAGGAAAGAAAGAATGAGAACTTATTATCCCAGTAAGAGCTTTCTTGGTAACGTCTGTTTACAGCAATCGCATCAGCTTTTCGAGAAATACGAAAAAGCGCACATTGCACTATGACAGCTATATATCTGAATCACCTAAATCTTAAACATGCATGCCCTTCTTTTCAAATCATAACATAGTCGTGCTGCATTCTTCCCTAAGATTTCCTGTCGTCTTCCTTCGTCTTAGTAAGTCTTCATTATCTTACTACAGTTTCTTCATAGTCTAACTACAGTCTTCTTCGTTGTCATTTAAATACAGTCTTCCTAGTAATCTTGCTACAGTCTTCCTAGTAATCTTGCTACAGTCTTCCTGGTAATCTTGCTACAGTCTTCCTAGTAATCTTGCTAAAGTCTTCCTAGTAATCTTGCTACAGTCTTTTTCGTAGTCTTGCTACATTCTTCCTAGTAATCTTGCTACATTCTTCCTAGTAATCTTGCTACAGTCTTCCTAGTAATCTTGCTACAGTCTTCCTAGTAATCTTGCTACAGTCTTCCTAGTAATCTTGCTACAGTCTTCCTAGTAATCTTGCTACAGTCTTCTTAGTAATCTTGCTACATTCTTCCTAGTAATCTTGCTACAGTCTTCTTAGTAATCTTGCTACATTCTTCCTAGTAATCTTGCTGCAGTCTTCCTAGTAATCTTGCTATAGTCTTCCTGGTAATCTTGCTACAGTCTTTTTCGTAGTCTTGCTACATTCTTCCTAGTAATCTTGCTACAGTCTTCCTAGTAATCTTGCTACATTCTTTTTCGTAGTCTTGCTACAGTCTTCATCTTACTGTAATCCTCCTCACAATCTTACTACAATATTCCTCATAATCGTACTGCAGTTTTCATCATAATCTTATTATAGTTTTACAACCTTCCTCATTGTCTTACTGCATCTGTCCTTACAGTCTTACTACAACCTTTCTCATAGTCTTATTACAACCTTCCTCAGTCTTACTTCAACCTTCCTCATAGTCTTACTACAACCTTCCTCATAGTCTTACTACAACCTTCCTCAGTCTTACTACTACCTTCCTCATAGTCTTACTACAACCTTCCTCAGTCTTACTACAACCTTCCTCATAGTCTTACTACAATCTTCCTCAGTCTTACTACTACCTTCCTCATAGTCTTATTACAATCTTTCTCATAGTCATACTACAACCTTCCTCATAGTCTTACTACATCCGTCCTTATAGTCTTACTACAACCTTCCTTATAGTCTTACTACAAACTTCCTTATAGTCTTACTACATCCTTCCTTAGAGTCTTACTAGAATCGTCCTTATAGTCTTAATATACCCTTCATCACAATCATACTACAGTCTTCCATATAGCCTTATTGAAGTCTTCCATATAGCCTTACTGCAGTTTTCATTATAGATTTACTACTACCTTCCTTTTAATTTTTATAGGTCTTAATTAAATAAACATTCGACCAAACCCTGGAACAGTTACCATAAACCTAGGATATCACGTGTTTCATCCTAACCAAAAACCTCACAGTACGTAAACTCAGCCTACAAAACGTAGCATTAACTTTTAAAACCAGTTCCATCCTGATATACTTCTTTAAAAAAAATAATACCAATTTTACTTCCAAACCAGTAAAAAGGCAAGATATTTAAAATGTCTTCATCAATAAAAACAACAGCAGAGCAAACATATCTCAGAAAATTCCTTCACAACTTAATTTGGGAACGAATACGAGTTAAATTTATCTTAAAGTGTATAACAATTTAGATTTTTTGTTTAAATATATAACAACGTGGATCAAAACTAAATTTTTCATAAATAAATTGAAGAACTAAAGAGAGAAATAAATAAGTAGATAACCCAGGAAAAACTAAAACAATAACTCAAAATAAATACAAAGAGAAATATATGAAAAGATATCGCAAATATAAGGTTCTATCAGTGGTAGAAGTCAAATAATGAAGAACGTCTTGTTTCAGTTCAATTTCGGAACATACCAAAAGATCGTTGTATGTGTGAGTGTGTTTGTTTCTATAGAAAAGGCGTTTAGATGCATTGAGATATAATTTCTCTCCTCTCGCATTACGTAATATATCATTAAACTTACGTTCTGGCATCACATTTCAGAGTAACAACTCCCAACCAGCCTTATCCAGTAAAAACAACGGTAAATGCAGTGTTATTCCAGAAACACAAAAACACCAAATCTCATATTCGGATATTGATATTCAAAATACATCTGTATCTTTTGCCGAAATGTTCACAAAAACTCCGCACAGAACGAAACAGAATGAATGAGAAATGTTCAAATTGTATATTTCCTCCGCTTGATAACTTTCGAATTTCTCGTGAAGATGCAGCTGCTAAATAAAAGGAAAACTCAACTACAGCGTGCGTGCTCCTTACAAGTCAGCGATCCCAACGCGAGTTCCCTTCATTCGTTCACACTCGCTGCTGCCAGTTTTGCGTGGGTCAAGTAGCGTGCCTGCATACGAGGTAAGCGGGGCAGATTTCTTTCCTTGTATTTTTCTTCCCCCAGTGATGTTTTGTGATTTACTGAGCGCGGCTTCTAAACGTTCAAAATTTCCGGCTCGTACAGGCCACGAACTGGGGCAGGGCTGATCTTAAGTGCTCACCCCGGCGAAGCTCTGTTAGTAATTATCTTCAGTCAAGAGGTCAAGGGTTATTGTTTAGGACCTAAATTCACTACCATCAAGTGCCAAGAAGACTCATGTAAGTGATAGTTCTCTCCAGGGCCAATGACAGTCAAGGACATGGGTGTTGTGTCCTGAGGGTGTGAAATTATATGTAGCCATCCATGAGACAGGCCAACCTTATTATAAACAAGTAGAGAAGTGGGAGAAAGGGAGGAGGAGGAATATGAGGAAGAAGAAGGAGGACGAGAAGAAAAAGTTGAAGAAAAGGATGAATGAGATTGAGAAGAAGAAGAGGAATAAAAAAAAGAAGAGGAGGGATGAAAATGAGAAGAAGAGGAAGAAGAGGAATGAGAAGAAGAAGAATGAGGAGAAGAAGAAGAAAAAGAAGAAGAAGAATGGGGAGAAGAAGAAGAATAAGAAGAAGAAAAATGAGGAGAAGAAGAAGAAGAAGAAGAAGAAGATTGAGAGGAAGAAGAAGATTGAGGAGAAGAACAAGAAAAAGAAGATTGAGGAGAAGAAGAAGAAGAAAAAGATGAAGAATGAGGAGAAGAACAAGAAAAAGATGAAGAAAAAGAAAAGGAATGAGAATGAGAAAACAAAGAAGAAGAATAGGAATAGAATAAGAAGAAGAAAAAAAAATAGAAATAGAAGATTGAGGATAAGAGGAAGAAGAAGAAGAAGAAGAAGAAGAAGAAGAAGAAGAAGAAGAAGAAGAAGAAGAAGAAGAAAAAAAAAAATAGAAATAGAAGATTGAGGATAAGAGGAAGAAGAAGAAGAAGAAGAAGAAGAAGAAGAAGAAGAAGAAGAAGAAAAAAAAATAGAAATAGAAGATTGAGGATAAGAGGAAGAAGAAGAAGAAGAAGAAGAAGAAGAAGAAGAAGAAGAAGAAGAAAAAAAAAAAAAAGGAATGAGAAGAAGAAGAAGAAAAAGAATGAGGAGAAGAAGAAAAAGAAGATGCAGATGATGATGAATGAGGAGAAGAAGAAGAAGAAGAAGATGAAAAAGAAAAGGAATGAGAATGAGAAAACAAAGAAGAAGAAGCAGAAGAAGCAGAACGAACGAACGAACGAACTTTATTTTCAAAGGGTTAAGAATTGGGCACGCAGGCCCGTCTGACATTCTGCCCTTCCTCTCTCTCTCATCATGTATACTAATATCCTTTCATCCTCACATTTACTTTAAGCATTATTAAGGCATTTATCATTATAAAAGTAATATTACATTTGCAATAATCATCATAATTAAAGTGTTTTTAAAATAAAATAAAATAATTATTAAAAAAAAAAAAAATTAATAGTAATAATGAATTTGAAAAATAAATAAAAAATAAATAAATTTAAAAAAAAAAAAAAAAGAATCGAATTCTTCGTACTGTAAATTAGTGATTTGAGACATATTCAGAGGTATGTTATGAGAACTTGTAAAATGTTCATACGGTGTTCAACTGAATGACTCAGGGATTTTTTTTTGAAGAAGAAGAAGAAGAAGAAGAAGAAGAAGAAGAAGAAGAAGAAGAAGAAGAAGAAGAAGAAGAAGAAGAAGAAGAAGAAGAAGAAGAAGAAGAAGAAGAAGAAGAAGAAGAAGAAGAAGAAGAAGAAGAAGAAGAAGAAGAAGAAGAAGAAGCAGAAGCAGAAGAAGAAGAAGAAGAAGAAGAAGAAGAAGAAGAAGAAGAAGAAGAAGAAGAAGAAGAAGAAGAAGAAGAAGAAGAAGAAGCAGAAGAAGAAGAAGAAGAAGAAGAAGAAGAAGAAGAAGAAGAAGAAGAAGAAGAAGAAGAAGAAGAAGAAGAAAAAAAAGAAAAAGAAGAAGAAGAAGAAGAAGAAGAAGAAGAAGAAGAAGAAGAAGAAGAAGAAGAAGAAGAAGAAGAAGAAGAAGAAGAAGAAGAAGAAGAAGAAGAAGAAGAAGAAGAAGAAGAAGAAGAAGAAGAAGAAGAAGAAGAAGAAGAAGAAGAAGAAGAAGAAGAAGAAGAAGAAGAAGAAGAAGAAGAAGAAGAAGAAGAAGAAGAAGAAGAAAGAAGAAAGAAGAAGAAGAAGAAGAAGAAGAAAAAGAAGAAGAAGAAGAAGAAGAAGAAGAAGAAGAAGAAGAAGAAGAAGAAGAAGAAGAAGAAGAAGAAGAAGAAGAAGAAGAAGAAGAAGAAGAAGAAGAAGAAAACAAGAAGAAGAAGAAGAAGAAGAAGAAGAAGAAGAAGAAGAAGAAGAAGAAGAAGAAGAAGAAGAAGAAGAAGAAGAAGAAGGAGAATGAGAATGAGAATGAGAAAACAAAGAAGAAGAAGAAGAAGAAGAAGAAGACGAATGAGAATAAAAATCCTTCTGGGGACCAGGAAAGTACAGGTGATTATTGCTTAATCCCTTCCGTCCAGACATTGTCTGTGTAATAATTACAGAGAAACCCGTCTGGGTAGACAAATTAGTGAGGACACCATCTGCAGGCGAGGATACAAATAGTTATCCAAAGGTTATCGAGGAGTGACGGATTTTGTCGGAAACGCCAAATGGAAGCGTGGGAAGGAAAACTGCAATATAATCTAGCAAATTCGAAGGCTAAAACGCACTGCATTCCAGAATCGTCAAAAGTAGACAGCTCGGACTGAAACCAGGAAAAGAATAAGTTAGGATTCTGACCTTGTAGGACCGGACAAAACACGTATCGGAACTCCTTCTGAACACTACAGCAAGGACAATCTACCTGTTAATACGGAAACCGGACTCCTAGTGGACCTACTCACTAAGTCACATAGGGATTCTAAAGAGAAATAATTCCCCAGATGTGTGTTCGAGACATCTGCATCAAGTTTCCAAGACTATTCAACTGAGCACGAAGTCTAGAGTTTCCAAATGTTATTGGAGTGAGTTGTAACATATTTTATATACTTTGAATTTGACATATTTCTTCTTCTTCTTCCTCGTTCGTCCTGAAAAGGGCGTTGGTTGCGTTGTGTCCGATTACAGCGAAGCTGCGGTATTTGCGCCTTTAGGCCGACAAATCCGACTTCTGCACAGCATTTTTTGGGACCAGATTTGCCTTCCCTCTTCGATCCCTACTCCTCTGCCAGACTGCAGTGATGCAGCCTGTTTCCAGGACCACCACGTGGAAGTGGAGTAGGGTCTTGGTCAGCTCTGGTTCGCTGAACCTGACGCAGGCAGTCAAGCTATGGGTCGCTTACTGCATTCCTCACTTTTGATCCGTCTTGGGTCCCGAATTTGACATATTTGAACTTGATGATGATTATACCGGCCCATACAAGTCTGGCAACCTCAGCATGTGAAAATGATACAGTCATGAACCATTACAGCAAAGCGCTGGTGATTGCTTCGTGCTAGTCCTCACGGGGAACCAAAAGCAGAGGTAACCCCAGACTCTGAGTATAGCAGGGAGTGGATGTTGGTGACATTATATGTATATTTACTATCATTTGTAATAACTTGTATGTATACTTGAACATGTTCACCCAGGCACAAGCCATTGCACTTGCCGCTGTCCAGTCGCAATTGTTCAATTTAACTAAAAGAATGGTTATTTCTTATCATATCCCCTGAGTTATGTGATATACGCTCAGGGAGATAAAAAATAATCAGAGAAAGGAATCAGTAGACAGACAGCGGGAAAGGCGCCTGATTAATATCACGAAAGCAAAACTTAGCAGAGGTTTTGTTCTTTTATTTCCTCTAAAGTTTGTAGTACGAATCGAAGAGAACATTTGAGGTACTACTCTACGATACCAGTTGTACTGCTATTCTGTGGTTCAAAGCTTGTGATCGACACTGGAAACCTATGTTCCACGGTTGGTGAAGATACCTGCTTTGACCAGAAGAGGTTACCTCTTGAACTGATCTGGAGACGTGCCCTTGCCACAGAGACGAATTGACGGAAATAGCAGAATCAACATTTCAGCATTTTGGCAGCTAAGTGACATTTCCAGCAGGCCAAATACAGAAGAACTTTCTTTTTTCTTTTCAACATTAAATTTCTAAAGCCGACATCTTTTCGATGAAGACATCTACATGTTTTTAATTGTGGCAAAACGTCCGAACATGCTCTTTTGTGTGGCACAGACTGCATCGCAGCGTTAATAAAGCACCTCCGAAAAAAGCCAGAGGAAAGAGGGTCGTACTTATCATTCCACAAATATAAGTACCAGATCGAGTATTGGGCAACTTTGGAGTTTACAAGTAAACCCGCAATTTTAATACAAGACAGGAAACTTGGGAATTTTATCACGAGGAGTCAGAGAGAAATTTTAACAAAAGTTTTCCCAGGCAGGATTCATAGAACACCAGCCGTCAGAGGAATTAACTCATATTTCCCAGTCCCAGTCATAAGAGGAATTTTACCAACAGTTTTCCCAGGCCGGGAATTCGCAGAACACCAGCCTTCAGAGGAATTAACTTATATTTCCACACCAAAGTGATTCGAACAGCATCTAACTAAAGGGCTGTGTGTCCATTCTAAATCTGTGCCAGGAGAAGTGTAATCAAGTTATTTACTAATGTAAATTCTACAGGTTTCTTGCTAAGTGGTTATATATGAGACTGGCAACCTCAACATATGAAAATAGTATATTCATGAACCACTACAGCAAGAGCTGGTGATTGTTTCTGACTAGTCGTGCGGGAAACCCGACAGCAGAGCGACCCCAGACTCCGACTGGAGCAGTGATGAGTGATAATTATATCACATGTGCCTAAAGTGTAACATATTATCTTGTGAAAATTATGTACCTTTTTTAATTGTAATTCAGGCAAATCATTATTCATGCACTCCAGACGCAATTCCTTAGTGGACACCCAGAAGGATATTGGTGAATTTTCATCATATTCCCTGAGTTACATTGTGTGCTCAGGAATTTAATTCTTCTGAGAGGTTAACATTGGTGGGTGGAGCGCATGACAATGGGCCTGTTAGTTTGCGGAGAACAAATGTACTCAGCAGAAGGCATTTGTTTCTGTCTATTTGTCACAGTTCGTGGTTACAAGACATCAGACTTAAGTACTGAAGTTCCTACGCCACTAGTGTGAGAGAAGAGTATCACCACCAACCGCCTACAGTGGACGAATTATGTGGAGAAGTGTACTCATCACCACAAAGTGACGAAAACCACGACTGCAGGACTCATCTGGAGCTAAGTTTTGTGTAACAGGCTACAGCAAAAATACGGACATTATTAACGCCCCACCTAAACCTCAGTGAGGAAATCTTAATTTCGATTTTCACCCAATTTTCCATATTTATTTTCCCATGTTAAAGACTAATTGACTATTAAATTTGTTGTATGTTATTTTAAACTAAACAATAATAGTTGTTTCAGTTTATATGTACGAAAGCAAACGTATGAGCCAGTTTTTCTTGGTAAATGCATATATATATATATATATATATATATATATATATATATATATATATATATATATATATATATATATATATATATATATATATATATATATATATATATATATATATATATATATATATATATATATAGAGCCATTACTTATAAGAGGGCATTCGTTGGATTATTCCAACTGGGGGGCTTGAACGGGCCAGAATCATTGCATAAACCCTTCACAAAAGGCGACGGACCAGATAATAAGTTAACAAATTTGCTCAGCCCTTAAGCAGCGTTTGTTCTTGACTTCTGAGAATATCTTGTGAAGACTCCCCTAAGGTAGAAACGCTATTCATCTTCTATCTACATCTTTGCCAAGAGTAATATTGCGCGAAGATAGATACCTTGGACGACCTACTTTTATATACGCTTGCGTTGTGACCATTAGTGGACCACTACTGCAAAGCAAGGGGAGGCAATCCCGTGACATTAACACCAACTCTTTTTTATTTACATTTGTTCAAGAATAATTAATCATTAAAATTGTTACATGTTGTTTTACAAATTCATAGTTGTTTTAGTATTACAGAGAGGAGTGCATAAGCACGAATCAGTATCTTTAATATATATCTATATAGAACCAATACGAAGAATATTACTGTTAATTCAGTTGGTGGCTTGTACGAGCTAAATTAAATTATATAAAACCTCTTCACAAAAGATGGCGGGCAGATAAAAGTTAACATTGCTAAGACACATTCAGCATTGTTCTTGACTTGATAAATATTATTTGAAACTCCCTCAGAGTAGAAGCATCATCATCCTTCTATTTACCAATCTGCAAAGAGTAATCTTGTGCGAAGGTAAATACCTTTGAAGACCCACATTAGATACTCTAGGTTTTGGCCATTGTTGGACCATCACTGAAGAGAAAAGAGTAGGCAACCCATGACAAATAAGAAGAAAGAGAATGAGAAAAATAAGTAGACGAATGATAATGAGAAGAAGAAGAAAACAAAGAAGAGGAATGAGTATGAAAAGAGGGACCGAAGACGCACCAAACGAGATGAATGCAGTTAACGACCCACAGCTAGAGTGCTTGCGTCAGGGTCAGCGAACCAGAGCTGACCAAGACCCTATTCCACCTCCAAGTGGTGGTCCTGGAAACAGGCTGCATCACTGCAGTCTGACCGAGAGAGTAGGGATCGAAGAGGGAAGGGAAACCCGGTCACAAAAATGCCTTGCTGAAGGATGTGTCGGGCCGAAAGGCGTAATTATCGCAACTTCGCTGTAAACGGCGACACAACGTAACAAACGTCCTTTTCAGGACGAACGCAGAAGAAGAGGAAGAAGAAGAATGAGAAGACAAAGAAGAGGAAAAATGAGAATGAGAATAAGAATAAGAAGAAGAATGAGAAGACAAAGAAGAGGAAAAATGAGAATGAGAATAAGAATAAGAAGAAGAATGAGAAGAAAAAGAAGAAGAAGAAGAAGAAGAAGAAGAAAATGAAGAAGAAGAAGAACAGGACTGAGAAGAAGAAGAAGAAGAATAAGAAGAATGAGAATGTGAAGACGAAGAAGAGGACGAGAATGAGAAGAAGAAGACAAAGAGGAATGGTAATGAGAAGAAGAAGGAGAGGAAGAAGAAGACGAGGAGGAGGAATGAGAATGAGAAGAAGAAGAAGATGAATGAGAAGAAGAAGAAGTAGAAGAAGCAGAAAAAGAATAAACCAGGTACCTGTTCCCAAAACTGCTGGTGCCAGAATCTATTTTCGGCTTCTTCTGCTTCTGCTTCTCCACTTCCTTCTTGCAAGACACCTGTATCAAACATCTATGTGCTCTTGTAGCATCATTTTACATGATGGGGTTGCCAACCTCATGCCCAACCTCTTCTTGGTCGCCACTTACGCCATGTGTGGAGCAGCAGTAGATCTATTGTTTCTTTGTCACCTCATAGATCCTCGAGAACAACAAGGAACAACCATTCCGCTTTGACTGCTCATAGATCCTCGAGAACAACAAGGACCAACCATTCCGCTTTGTCTGCTCATAGATCCTCGAGAACAACAAGGACCAACCATTCCGCTTTGTCTGCTCATAGATCCTCGAGAACAACAAGGACCAACCATTCCGCTTTGTCTGCTCATAGATCCTCGAGAACAACACGGAACAACCATTCCGTTTTGTCTGCTCATAGATCCTCGAGAACAACACGGAACAACCATTCCGTTTTGTCTGCTCATAGATCCTCGAGAACAACACGGAACAACCATTCCGTTTTGTCTGCTCATAGATCCTCGAGAACAACACGGAACAACCATTCCGTTTTGTCTGCTAATAGATCCTCGGGTATGGTTGTTCCATATCCAACACAAAAAGGCTTCATTCACTTCAAAAACGTGCAGTGCGCCTAGTTGCTGATAAACACCATACACATTGTATAGATCTATATAACCATCTTAAAATATTACCCCTTAGAAAGCGCTTCCTATTTAACAAAGCTAAATTCGCTCACAAAATCATGTCACAGAATGCTCCAACGTATCTGTGGCCACTTTTAAAATTCAATGAAAAACGTAGTCAGCGCTTAAACCAGTTACAGGTACCCAAGCCGAGGCTAGATTTGTACAAGAAGAGCTTGGCTTACTCAGCTGCTCATCTTTGGAACAATTTTCCACATGACCTGAAAAACATGCACAGTTCCTACTCATATAATCGTAGACTGTTCAAATACATTATGAGTGCGGATTTGTCGTGAAGCGAAGTGTAACCCACTACTTTGTTAATCACTATGTCGAGATACAGATTTGCTTCAACCAATCAACTTGCACCGTTCACCAGTCTCTGAGACAGAATAAACTATACTGTTCACGCAGTTCACGCAAGATGGCGGCTAAAAAACTGAATAAAATTAGACTGTATGAGACCAGGTACAAAACCGGAAGAAACCAATCATTTTGCTCCGCCAGGAACCAACCGAAAGCTTTCCTCAAGTATTTACTTGCCTATATAATCGGGCGGATTTTATGCTAAACACGCTCATTCCACTTCCGTCTACTACAGGGGTAACATGCATTTTTGCTTACCTCAAACCACACAAGCTTGACACGTCCTTTTTAGGACGAGACACAGTGAAGACATCCTTAGAACTACACAAGTTATCAGATAAGTTGATATTTTTATCCATCTTCAGTGTTAGCTTATTGCAGTTAATTTTAGAAATTAAAATAATAGAAATTAAATAGCGCCACGTGGCAATTCTTTGAGTGAGATCAGGCAGCCATCTTGAAAGACATATTTAAGTGGTGAATAATTTATACTTTTGTTGATAGTATTAGAGTAGGCTTACTGTAGTTAAGGTTAAGTATTAGGGGACTATTTAATTTAAGAATCGTAGTGGGGTAAAGATATATATAACAAAATAAACCAAAAGCCAAAGATTACATATAATATTCAATCATCAGAATATAATTCAAAGACAACAAATAGTAGCATACTAAAAGACAGGGAAAATAACCAATGGTAGTATTCACCAGAAAACAGTCCGAGGAAGGGAAAGCGATGGCCAAAACTCCAGAAAAAGACAAAACTTTAAACCGGACAGAAAGAAACAGGACCACGAACCCTGAAATCAGAAAAACAGAACTAAAGGACACGAGTAAAACAATAATGGAAAATCGGGAAGGAGGCGCGGAAGGAAAAACAACAAAAAGCAGAATCAACAAAGGAGAAAGATCAGGAACCAGCACAGCGAACGGAAAGGAAGGACACAGGGAAAAGGATAATCAGGACAGCCAGGTAAACGCGGACAAAACAAGTCATGAAACCAGAGGGGATAAACTGAAAGGAGGCTCAGAAGTAAAAACAACAAAGGAAGGCAAAACGTGGGCAGAAGCAGTTAAAAACCAAAGTAGGGACACCAGGCATGATAAACTAGAAGAAAATACTAACCAAAAAAATAGCAATGAAAGTACCAAAAAAGACTCAAGACATCTAGCAACCCAGGCAGCTCCCAAAAATAAAGATGTAGTTAACATATGTCGTTTAAAGATAACGCAAGTAGCTGGTGAGGCTGTCAAGATCAAGGCATTAGATGAAGACAAAATTATAAACATCCTTGATCCTGTGTTAGGCAAAAAGGCGATAGCCAAAATTTCCAAAACCCATTTTGGCATAATAATTATCCCAAATCAGAGTGACAGAATAAACACTACCTTTTCAAGCGAGGAAGTTATGAACATCTGTGGTGAAGTGGGATGTTATAAATACTTATAGGGAACTTAGTGTACTGACTGAGATCAGCTGTGAAGGTATCTATATCTATTAAGAGTAGTGTATTATAGATAACCTTACTTGCTACCACATATCTATATATCTCAGTCAGAATTATTCTGGAATAGTGTGATGCTACGTTATGTGTCTAGGGTATGTGTATGGTGAAGTGTAAGTCACAACAACAGACAGATAAACAATTTAATTTAATCCACTACTCTTAACAACACTGTGACACTCACATACATATAACACTCTATGAGAATAGCTTAAAGAAGTCACTCGTAACGGTTCAAATAACAATATGTATTCATTACTAGCATGAATGAATATGTGTCCTGATTCAACTACAAGGGAACCAGGAATCACAATCAATTTAAATTACAAGTTATGTACAGAATGTATTTAATATGAATATTGTAGTGACATATATTAGTACAAATGTTCTATGTGTGTCAGTTGTGTAGTAGTAAAATGAGGTAATACTGGTTTTGTTTTGTTCAAGCTCTGTTGGTATTTGTCATCATGACTTCAATAGTTTGTCTTTAGGGACCAGTATTGGAGATGTTCACAGTTCCTGATTTTAAGACAAGTAAATTCCCCTCTGAATAGTATTTTTATAAAGTTATTTCAAGATGAGGGGACATAATGTTGAGCTCAGCTGGCCAACTCTGCTTATCTTGAGTGATGGCGGCAGGAAAGGACTCCTCTGCTCGAATTCTCCTCTGGGCTCAGGAGACACCTCACTGATAGCTAAAAAGACCAAGGAGTATGCTGTCCGACTCTGGATTCAGCAAATCTCTGACCAGATGCTGCTCAGTACCATCAAGACCACTGTCCCTGAAATCAAGAAGGATGTACCTTCTACTTCATAACTAATTTATATTCTCTTTTACACTGATCACAATACAGCACAAACATTGCGTTCAGAGCGTTAGGCCAACAGTCAGCTTCATCTGAAATACTTTATACCAGCATTACCATCCTTAATGGTTACTACGCCTCTGCACTTCCAGCATTATTTATTTCTAGTCAATCATCCAGGTGTCAGTGTACTGTTTGGCCATTCCATGCCGTTTTACTTCTCTCCGACACCCTCTGTTCAGGCTGGAGCATTTTAGGCTTTACCTCACGTTTGCCACTGAACTACACATATATATACAGGCATAAATCAACAATTCACATTCAATTTTCATTAAAAGATATTAAATGGTTCAAGCTTACCACAATTCATACGAATAACACAGATACGTTGATTAGCAATGAATTCTGGCACAAACTGGCACAAATTTCCTTCTGCTTATCTTCCAGGCTTTTATTTAGCCAAATATATGCTGGCTTCAACGCACTGATGCTTTATCAAGCTATTTTAAACAAGTGGTCTCGAACTAACGCTCCCAAGTGTGTATATCAGCGAGACTGGCCAATGAGCCACGTTTCGACAAGTGTTTGAAAAAATGTTACCTTTCCCCGTTTCCCCTAACAACCAAGATAGTATTTATAGCCCGACCAATCGTGGTTAGGCTTTCATTTGTTGCGCTCCAATCAATTTGGAGTTTACATGGTAGGCTATTTCTGTAACGTAAATTTTTTTCAAACACGTTAAAAAAAAAATCTTATGAGCAGAAATGATTTTATGCTGTCAGGCACCCCCAATATTTTATTTTGGGTATAATTTATTAATTCCTGGACTATTTGCGTAACGTTTTACATATTATTTGTCAGCAAGCCCTAAGGAACCCAAAAATACTAATTTAAAGGAGCTACGTGGCTGCGTTCAAAATATGCAATTTCTTCTACCTCCTGTTTGGAAGATGTGTGCTGTCTGGGTACTGTTATGTGTTCAAACGTAAACCCATCTATTGTTATCTTTTCTAATAAGAGTCTGTTATGATTTATAAACCTAACTCTGGGAAAGGGTAGTGTATTTTATCACTGTCCGTCTGAAAAAGTTAGTGCTTGTAGACTTACACGCGTGATGCCAGCATTTGTATATCGCGCGTCGCGTGTTGCATGCGTTCCTGATTTTCAGCCCTCCCCTCTCGCTATCCTTTTGTCCATCTGTTCGTTCGTTTTGGTAACGTAATATAATTAATGTTAGGATTAATTTAGGTCATTACGCAGTACGTCTCAATGTTTTTCTTAGAAATGCAGCACACGTTTCATTGAAGAAGGCGGGTAATAATACAGTAAGCTTTTATATCAACGTGAAAGCGTTACAATTTGCAGACGAAGCAGAAAACAAGGGGGATTTCGAGTACATTCTTTGTGACAGCACTGTCATTTTCCCATTGCTCTTCTCTTTATTAATTTTATTTGTTAGGCTTTATATTTACCTAATAATTTATATATGTGGATTAGAATATTTCATGACACCTCCCCTCTTAAAACAGACATTATATGTCAGTCCTTTATTCTATATACACATATAGAAATTTATTATTATTTCTGGGGTTTACGGTGATTCTCATCACACGGATGGCGGCTTAAAAAATCCGCTCCCAGATTGGTTTTTCCAGATATATATTCAATGCTAAAATTATATGGAGCCAGAAGCAAAGACATCGGAGTAACCTAGAGTTCTCATGCTTAGCCTGTGCTAAAAACGATAAAGGTTTGTGGTCAGTTTGCAACTTAAATGCCTTCCCATATAGATAAATATTGAATTTCTTTATTGCCCATATTACTGCAAGACATTCTTTTTCGCTAGTTGAGTAGTTGATTTCAGCTTTATTCAACTTTCTGCTAGCATATGCCACTGGGCTTAATTCCCCATCCAATGCATCTGATTTCTGTAGTAAAGTTGCACCTAACCCAATATTACTTGCATCCGTCCTTACTATGAATTCTTGACTTAAGTCAGGTAATTTCAAAATGGGTTTACTTGTGAGCTTTTCCTTCAATTCTTGGTAAGTCATTTCACATTGTGGTGTCCATGTAATGCGATCTGGAAGTCCTTTACGTGTCAATTCCGTTAAAGGTGCACATATGGAATTAAAGTTTTTGATATACTTCTGGTAGAAACCACATAATGAGACAAAGGATCTCACGTCCTTCTTGGTTTGTGGTCTCGGGGCTTTCTGTAGTTTCTCTAAATTCTTTGGGTCAGGGGTCATGTTTCCCTGATAAACTGTGTGTCCCAAAAATTCCAATTCTTTACATCCAACGCAACATTTGGTTGGACGGGCTGTTAAATTTGCCTCCCTAAGTCGATCAAACAGCATGTTCAGAGAGTCAATGTGTTCCTCAAATGTTTCTGTTGCTATAAGGATATCATCCATAAAATTTGTTATACAGGGATTATTCAGAGGATCCAATAATTTTCTCATCATTCTAGAGAAGACACTAGGTGCATTCTTCAATCCAAATGGCAATCTATTAAACTCATAGTGTCCTTCTGAGGTACTAAAAGCTAGGTATGGTCTAACCTCAGGCTTTACTGGAATCTGATAGTATCCTTTACTCAGATCCACTTTTGAGAAATATTTAGCTTTATTTAGTCTGGCAAACAGCTGATTTGTATCCGGCAATGGATCCACCTGTCCTTCTGTAATAGCATTCAGTCTCCTGTAATCTATACAGAGTCTATGTTCTCCAGAGGGCTTCCTTAAGAGTACAACCCCGGAACTATACGAAGACTCACTGTGCGAAATAATTCCTTCCTTCAATAGATAGTCTATCTCTTCCTTCAAAGCTTTTTCCTTAGCAAACGGAATCGAATATGGTTTCATACAGACAGGTGTGGAGTCTATGAGTTTCATATCATATTCCAATAGGTTTGTATGCCCTGGTCGGTCTGTTAACACCTCTGCATGATTATTTAGAACCTGTTGCACTCTCTCTTTCTGAGTTTTCGTTAAATGTGTACTGATTTTCACCTGTGCTGCTGTCTCACAGGGGTGTAATGGATATTCAAATGATGAAAGTGGTTCCTTTTTCATCTCCATGGCGATGGACAAGGTCAACAAGTGTGTCTCTTCCTGATGTTCTCTTTCCAAATATTTCTTCAGGAGATTCACATGATAGATTTTTTCTTTCCCCTTCTTATCTATCTTATAATTTGTTCTAGACACCTTCTCTAGAACTGTATATGGACCCTGCCATCCAATTTGTAACTTATTCTGACTCCCAGGCAAAAGAAGCAGTACTTTCTCTCCCACAGCCAAATTTCTGTCTTTCGCCTTCCTGTTATAATAGGCAGCATGTTTCTTCCTGGCTTGTTTCAAATTTTCATTGGCAAGTTTCCAGCCAGTTTTTAACCGAGTGGTCAGCTCATTCACATATTGGTATGAAGATGTAATGTTTTCCTCTGCCTTTTCATCAGTCCACGTTCTTAACAAAGCTACATATGGACCTTTAATTGTGTGGACCTATTTGTCCATGCACCGGTATGGTCTCTTCCACTTGAAGCTTTATAGTGATGATTTTTCCTCCCAGAATTATCATTCACAAAACGACCGCTACCAATTTTTCTTTTGGGGCTGTCTCCCCTCTTAAAATTCTTGATGAGAGATTTCCTCTCTACATCCTCTTCCTCCAGTTTGTTTAAGTCCGATTGAGGGATTTTCGGCTTATCCTGGGGTAAGACATCTTTTTGCACTCTCCGCATAGTGGCCATTGTAAAACAGTTAAGTGAAGCTTGTCCGTGAAAAGGGGCTTCCCATTCCATTTGGTCCACTTTATCAAATCTATTTTTCCTTTTATTATCAGGCCTAATTTTGCCCCGTGGCGTGTCCAGGTCCTGATCCATGTTCCCACTTGTGGGTGTTCCCTCATGTGCTATGCTACACCTTTCTACAAAATTGTCAATGTCCCATCTTGCTTTGGGCCAATAATAATTGTGAGCCACCTTTTGAATGAGGGTACCTATTTTCTCATGGTCCCCATCTGGTTTCACATGTAGGCTCCTTATTAATTCTGTCCTGTATCTTTTTGGAAGAACCAGCTGTCCGTGACCATGGGATCTAGTTCCGGCCTTCCTATACATCAACTTGTTTTTCATATAAAAAATCTCCCTTGCCTGGAGTTGTATGACAAGTTGACAATTTTCTGAAACAAGGCTTGAGTGTTTTATCCCCAGCCTGTGCCTTCCTCATCTCTTCTGGAGTGGTATCTAACATAATATCCTCCTCCTGTCTTGAGGTCGACCTGACCTGAAGGGTTGCCATATACACAGGTTTCCTTCTACAATGGTCAGTGTCATGATTGTCCATCTGACAATTCTTACACCACCTTTTTCCTTGGTTGAAAGATTTTCTTTCATCATATTTCCTTTCATCGAATTGTGGGACTTTATTTTTATTTTCATACCGTGGCCTATCAAATTGGTGCTTACCTTTATTTTGATCCCTAGGATCAAATTTATTAAAGTTCTGTGGTGCCCTAAAGTTATCCACCTGTTTCTTTTTATTACCTGTTACCTCTGCTTGAGCTGCTTGATACCTTTCAGCAACATTTAGCAACTCACCCAGCCTCTCTGCACCTTGTTCCATGAGAAACTTTCTCAGGTCTGGAGCCATGGACTCTCTTAGTTGCTCTATAAGGACCATTTCCTTAAGATCTTGGGTTTTCCCCAGAGAAGTCCATTTCTCCAAGTATGTCTCTATTCGTGCAGAGAACTGGTGATAGGTTTCACCTGACAGTAGTTTAGCATTCCTAAATTTTTTCCTGTAAAACTCTGCATTCTTTTCATACCTTAACAAAAGAGCCTGCTTTAGCATGTCATAATTTTCCTGATCACCTCTGCTCATTTTTGCAAAAACTTCATAAGCTGCCCCACGAAGTCCCTGAGATAACTTTAAGCTCCACCTTTCTCTCTCTAACCCATACGTGGTAGCTAATAGTTCGTACCTATTTATATAGCTCTCAATATCATCGTCTTTCTCAACAAAATGATCTAAATGAAAATTCATAGCTGAGGTTGAGGCTCCTTGAGTAACCGTAGCATCAGAGGCAAAGGGACTGGCACCATTTTCAGGAGCATGGCCTTGAAACTCAAACTCCCTTAGTCGTAACTCATGTTCCCTTTGTAATCTTTTATCTTCTGCTTCCCTTTCTGCAGCTAATCTCCTCTCTTCTCTTTCTGCAGCTAATTTCTTCTCTTCCCTTTCTGCAGCCTGTCTTCTTTCCTCGGCTTCCCTTTCTGCAGCTAATTTCTTCTCTTCTGCTTCCAATTTCTTAGCCTCTTTGTCAGCCTCAATCTGCAACCTCTTAGTCTCAGCCTCAGCTTGCAACCTCTTAGTCTCAGCCTCAGCTTCAAACTGTAACTTCTTAATTTCCCTGTCAGCCTCTAACTTTCTTTCGGCTTCAAACCTTCTTTCTTCACGTTCAATAAATTTGTCACATTCCGTCGTGACATAGGCAACCATAACTTGCCCATCTAATCCTAACTCTTTTGCAGTCTGAACCGCAGCAGATCGAAATTTGGCCAGGTCCGCCATTGTCTATTATGTAAATTTATACAATGTCTAACCAACAATTCAATCTCTAATGGACAACACAGGCACCGTGAGCTCAACCTTATTTAATTCCACCCAAGGATACCTTTTAATTCTTATATTCCCTGAAGTGAATTACCCCCAATATTTTTAATAGTTAAAGATTCAAAATCCCAAGAGCGAGACCCCAATATATGTGGTGAAGTGGGATGTTATAAATACTTATAGGGAACTTAGTGTACTGACTGAGATCAGCTGTGAAGGTATCTATATCTATTAAGAGTAGTGTATTATAGATAACCTTACTTGCTACCACATATCTATATATCTCAGTCAGAATTATTCTGGAATAGTGTGATGCTACGTTATGTGTCTAGGGTATGTGTATGGTGAAGTGTAAGTCACAACAACAGACAGATAAACAATTTAATTTAATCCACTACTCTTAACAACACTGTGACACTCACATACATATAACACTCTATGAGAATAGCTTAAAGAAGTCACTCGTAACGGTTCAAATAACAATATGTATTCATTACTAGCATGAATGAATATGTGTCCTGATTCAACTACAAGGGAACCAGGAATCACAATCAATTTAAATTACAAGTTATGTACAGAATGTATTTAATATGAATATTGTAGTGACATATATTAGTACAAATGTTCTATGTGTGTCAGTTGTGTAGTAGTAAAATGAGGTACTACTGGTTTTGTTTTGTTCAAGCTCTGTTGGTATTTGTCATCATGACTTCAATAGTTTGTCTTTAGGGACCAGTATTGGAGATGTTCACAGTTCCTGATTTTAAGACAAGTAAATTCCCCTCTGAATAGTATTTTTATAAAGTTATTTCAAGATGAGGGGACATAATGTTGAGCTCAGCTGGCCAACTCTGCTTATCTTGAGTGATGGCGGCAGGAAAGGACTCCTCTGCTCGAATTCTCCTCTGGGCTCAGGAGACACCTCACTGATAGCTAAAAAGACCAAGGAGTATGCTGTCCGACTCTGGATTCAGCAAATCTCTGACCAGATGCTGCTCAGTACCATCAAGACCACTGTCCCTGAAATCAAGAAGGATGTACCTTCTACTTCATAACTAATTTATATTCTCTGTTACACTGATCACAATACAGCACAAACATTGCGTTCAGAGCGTTAGGCCAACAGTCAGCTTCATCTGAAATACTTTATACCAGCATTACCATCCTTAATGGTTACTACGCCTCTGCACTTCCAGCATTATTTATTTCTAGTCAATCATCCAGGTGTCAGTGTACTGTTTGGCCATTCCATGCCGTTTTACTTCTCTCCGACACCCTCTGTTCAGGCTGGAGCATTTTAGGCTTTACCTCACGTTTGCCACTGAACTACACATATATATACAGGCATAAATCAACAATTCACATTCAATTTTCATTAAAAGATATTAAATGGTTCAAGCTTACCACAATTCATACGAATAACACAGATACGTTGATTAGCAATGAATTCTGGCACAAACTGGCACAAATTTCCTTCTGCTTATCTTCCAGGCTTTTATTTAGCCAAATATATGCTGGCTTCAACGCACTGATGCTTTATCAAGCTATTTTAAACAAGTGGTCTCGAACTAACGCTCCCAAGTGTGTATATCAGCGAGACTGGCCAATGAGCCACGTTTCGACAAGTGTTTGAAAAAAATGTTACCTTTCCCCGTTTCCCCTAACAACCAAGATAGTATTTATAGCCCGACCAATCGTGGTTAGGCTTTCATTTGTTGCGCTCCAATCAATTTGGAGTTTACATGGTAGGCTATTTCTGTAACATAAATTTTTTTCAAACACGTTAAAAAAAAATCTTATGAGCAGAAATGATTTTATGCTGTCAGGCACCCCCAATATTTTATTTTGGGTATAATTTATTAATTCCTGGACTATTTGCGTAACGTTTTACATATTATTTGTCAGCAAGCCCTAAGGAACCCAAAAATACTAATTTAAAGGAGCTACGTGGCTGCGTTCAAAATATGCAATTTCTTCTACCTCCTGTTTGGAAGATGTGCTGTCTGGGTACTGTTATGTGTTCAAACGTAAACCCATCTATTGTTATCTTTTCTAATAAGAGTCTGTTATGATTTATAAACCTAACTCTGGGAAAGGGTAGTGTATTTTATCACTGTCCGTATAAAAAAGTTAGTGCTTGTAGACTTACACGCGTGATGCCAGCATTTGTATATCGCGCGTCGCGTGTTGCATGCGTTCCTGATTTTCAGCCCTCCCCTCTCGCTATCCTTTTGTCCATCTGTTCGTTCGTTTTGGTAACGTAATATAATTAATGTTAGGATTAATTTAGGTCATTACGCACAGTACGTCTCAATGTTTTTCTTAGAAATGCAGCACACGTTTCATTGAAGAAGGCGGGTAATAATACAGTAAGCTTTTATATCAACGTGAAAGCGTTACAATTTGCAGACGAAGCAGAAAACAAGGGGGATTTCGAGTACATTCTTTGTGACAGCACTGTCATTTTCCCATTGCTCTTCTCTTTATTAATTTTATTTGTTAGGCTTTATATTTACCTAATAATTTATATAGGTGGATTAGAATATTTCATGACAACATCCTCGCAAAACATAACCCAGACATAAAACTGGTACACGTGGACAGAATAATGGTGAAAGGGAGTATCGTTACCCCAGTGGTAGTGATAACAACAGAAGGTAGGGAACCCCCCAAGACGGTACTATTTGGGAAAACACAAAAAAACACAGAAGCCTTCATTCCCCCAGTGTTGCAGTGCTCCAACTGCATGAAGTTTGGTCATGGGCGCCACACTTGCAAGGGGAAGGCAGTATGTAGGTTTTGTGCGGGGGCACACCCTTTCACGCAATGCGAAAAGGCAAAGTCAGATACTGACTATAAAAAGGATAATGCAAACAGAAAATGCATTAATTGCAAAGGAAGCCATAGCGCCAGATTCCAGGGCTGCCCAGTATATCAGCAGACCAAAAAAGCATTGAGGGTAGCTATAACAACCCAAACCCCTTTCAAAACGGTCATTAAAGAATTAAAAGAAAATGATACTTATACGAACAATAAAGTTATAACAGAAATTAAGAGTGTGCAAGAAGATGTCAAAATGATTAAGTCACAGATGGCAAAAGAAAGTAAGAACAAGTTAGAAAGTAATAGAGTACCAAAAAACCAGTCAGATGATTCAACTACATCCTCGGATGACACAAGTGCACTGAAAAGTGCAGAGGCATTGCTTCAAGAAGTGAAAGCCATACAGCACCAAATTTCCCAGGATATAGCTAAACTGACTGTACTGAAAGAAGAAAATGAAATGATACTAGTCAAACTATCTGAACAAAAAGAAGAAAGTGAAATAATACTAAAAAGAATGGAAAGTGAAAGGCAGGAGATTAACATAGGGAGAGAAGGGAATGTAGCATTGGATGAAAATAGGAAAGTGGTCAACCTAGAAGAAAATATCAAAGGTCACATTGAGGCACTTTTACCATACATAGTGGAAAAAGTTAGGAATAAAATGATAAGTTTAAATAAGGATTTTCTTGAGAACTTGATGGATAGTGGGTCCACAAGTACAGGAAATGCAGAATAAGAGCAAATTTGATAGTTAACCAAAATAAAAGGTACACTAGATGATGTTAAAATTCAATTTAGAAAGATTTAGAATTATCCAGTGGAATTGTAGGGGTATTAAAAAAAATTTTACACCCCTACTATCAGAGACTGGAGGAAATACTGATATATATGCTCTTCAAGAGACCCATTTAAACCCAAATAATAGATATAGTTGTAAGGGCTTTAAGATACTTAGACACGATAGGAAAGAAGGTATCCAGGTTACTATAGCAGCTGAACCAAACAATCTAACAATTCTAAATGTATATGCTAAAGATGGCACAATTAAAGATGAAGAAATACTAGCCATAAGCACCAGACTAGGCCCCAAAACAATCATAGTAGGCGATTTTAATTCCCATCATTGTGCTTGGGGTGGACAACATGCAGATAATGCAGGAAAATGCCTACTTGACTTCATAGAAAACAATGAACTACTAATACTAAATGATGGATCTGCAACAAGAATTAATCCACAAGCTAATAGGGCAGACTCAGCAATAGACATAAGTATAGCAACTAACAACCTAGCGAATGTAAATTGGGAAGTGTTACAAGACACAAACTCAGATCATCTGCCCATTGTAATAACCATGCATGAAAATGTCATTCCAAACCCAGAACCAGAGAAACCTACCTTCAACTATAAAAAAGCAAACTGGGAAGCTTTCCAATCAGAGCTGGAGGTGATGGAATATAAAGACATGGAATCAGATGATACTGACTTGTGGGCGGAAACACTGACCAATGAAATTCTGAAAATAGCAATAAAGTATATACCAAATAAAAAATATGCCACAACACCTTAAACCAATAAATAACATTAATAAGAAAAGAGAAACTCAATGGAATAAAGAACCAGTTGCCTGGTGGAATAAAAGCTGTGCAGAAATTCATGAGAGAAGAAAAAGGGCCTTACAAAAATATAGAAATAACAGAACAGAAGAAAACTATGAAAAGTATAAACTTATTAGGAATGAATCTAACAGAATAATATTCAAAGCCAAAGAAACTAACTGGAAGGAGTTTTGTCAGTCACTTAAACCTAGCACTCAAATTAGAGAAGTATGGAAAAAGCTTAAGGCAATCAAAGGGAACAATAAGAAAACAATAATGCCAACAATCAAACTACCAAAGAGAGCAGAAACAGATAAAGAAAAAGCTAATGCCCTTGCCGAGTATTTCTATAAAGTCAGTGCAAAAAGTAGCCTTGGACAGGAAGAAAATGAGAGAAGAGAAAGACTTAGGATACATTTTTTAAAAGAACTACCAGACCAGATAGATGAAACAAACTATTTAGATGCTGATATAACAGAGGAAGAAGTAACTAATGCAATAAAAGATAAATCTAATACTGCCTCAGGGCAAGATATACTTAGTTATGAAATCCTTAAGAAAGTACCCAAAAGAACTATAAACATAATAACTTCACTTTATAACAAAATCTGGAACTTAGGAAAGATACCAAAAGCATGGAAAGTAGCTATGATAGTACCCATTCTAATACCCAATAAGGAAGCCCATGATGTAAGTTCATATAGGCCTATCTCCTTAACATCACAACTAGGTAAAATACTGGAAACTGTTGTGAATAAAAGAGTTAAATTCTACCTAGAAAAAAACCAGTTATATAGCCCAAACCAGTCAGGGTTTAGAGCAGACAGAAGTACAGTAGACCAGCTTGTAAGATTAGAACATGATGTAAAGCTAGGGTTCAAGAGGAAAGAGAAAACAGTGGCAGTCTTTCTAGATGTAGCTAGAGCATATGATGAATGCTGGCGAGATGGAGCTCTTTACAAAATGAAAAACATTGGCATTACTGGTAAAACCTATAGATATCTAGAAAACTTTTTACAGGACAGGTATTTTGCTGTACAGGTTAATAATGATAGGTCAGAAATATATGAACAACAGAATGGGATTCCTCAAGGATCAGTGATCTCTCCTTCAATTTTCACTATAGCTGTAAATGATTTAGCAGATGAATTTAATGACATAAAGAATGCAGTATCACAATTTGCAGATGACTGTGCCATTTGGCGATCTGGAAAAAAACTTGGACCATGTTTACAAAAAACTTCAAAATCAAATAGACAAAGTTTCAGAGTGGATGAAAAGTTGGGGCTTCCAAATTAATGTAAACAAAACAGTAGGTATGATTTTCAGCAAAGGAAATTTTAAAAAAAATAACAAAATCAATATAACCATTAAAGGACAGAAAATATGTACCTCCTCAACAACAAGATTTCTGGGCATAACTTTAGATAAACAACTAAATTATAATAAACATATAGACAATTTGGTAGAAAGCTGTAGGGGACCCCTAAATATACTAAGGATTGTAAAAGGTAATGGATGGGGGGCCAGCAATAAAATAATGCTTATGTTCTACAAGTCCTTCATCAGGGGGAAACTGGATTATGCCAGCATAGTCTATGACTCAGCTGCAGCTTCTAACAAAGCAAAACTGGACAGGATTCAAAATGCAGCCATGAGAACCATTACAGGTGCATTTATATCGACACCAGTAGAAGCTCTAGAAGTAGCTCTCGGCATACCTCCCCTTGGTCTAAGACGGAAAGAACTGAGATTAAATTATTGGAGTAAAGTAGCACAAGAAGTGACCCACCCAGCACATAAAGCATTTGTCAAAAACCAACCAAGTGTATGGGACGTCCCCTTAAATAAAGATAGATATCCAACAGGGTGGAGAACTATAGAAGACCTAATGCTGTTCACAGAACTATCAAACACAATTGAAAATAGTAATAAATACAGAAGCAAAATACCACCATGGGAACTAAAAACACCAATCATAGACTACTCACTTACTGAAAAGATCAAACAAAACATAGAAGATAAGGAAGCCAAAATGATAAGTAGAAAGTTCATAGAGCAACTAACTAAACAAAGTCTGGCCGTCTACACTGATGGATCCAAGGGTGATAGTGGGCAACTAGGTGCCGGAGTTGTAATACCACAATGGGGAATAAAAAAGAGCTACAGTGTAACGGAAGGGGCATCGATTTTTACTGCAGAGATGGTAGCAATTCTTAAAAGTCTAGAAATAATCGAAGATAACCCACCAGAAGCTGTTACGATATTTACAGACTCACTATCATCACTACAAGCACTAGAACACCCAGGTAAATGTAGCCGGCCAGACATAAAGGAAAAAATTCTAGCAATTAATACATCACTAGAGAACAGAGGATGTAGTGTGAGGCTAGTGTGGGTTCCAGCACACATAGGTATAGCTGGCAACGAGTTGGCAGACCAGAACGCCAAGAAGGGAAGAACAAGTAAAAACAATATAGAAGCAGGACTGGGGAGGTCAGAGATCAAGAGCCAAGTGAAGGAAACTATAAACGAGGAATGGAAGACAACATGGAAGGAAAGTAGAAAAGGCAGACACGCGTTCAAACTGCTGAAAGAACCAACGAGGACATGCCAGGTCAGAGAAGAATTAAAGATACCATCAAACAAAAAACTGTGGCGTCTCCGACTCGGTGCAGCATACTTCATGGTAGAGGAACCACACTGCCAAGAATGTCAGGAAGAGAATGACATAGACCACTACCTGATCCACTGTAAAAAGTATGAACAACAAAGGCTTGAATTAAAAACTTACTATAGAAATCACAATATAGACTTAACAGGTGATAAGGTTTTAAGTATAGATGCCCCAAGAGATGCCCAATCAATACTTAAAAGATATATACATAAAACAAAGGAAAAAATATAAGGCTAGAACTTCAGGAAAATCATCCAACTAAATAAAAATTAAGCAGCAAGAACTAACAAAGCATTAAAAAAAAAATAACTACTCATAGGACAAGGAAAGACAAGGTATTAAAAAAAAAGGGACAACAACTCAAAAAGAACAAATACTAATACAAATTAAAACCAAGTGTAAAGGACAATAGTTATCTAGAAACAATACAAAAGAGAAAATAAAACTGACAAATACTAATATAAAAAAAAAATCAGCAACTGCAAAAGACAACAGTTATTTAAATTGAATACAAAATTAGTAAATAAAATGACACTAAATACCCCAATTATAACCAACTTTCAGGTTGAACAGGGTAGACCAAGATGGAACGAGAAGAGGCAACAATGATCAGATGTTGAATGCCCGATCTCCACCCATCAACTCATCAAAACAACAACAAAGCTAAACACGCAACACCAAAAACGAAGCCAGACCGACCGACTGAAGAGGAAGAACCTGTCACTGTGATTTGTTGCTTACCTGAGGGCATCGACCTGCAACCTACTTCACTAAGTCGCGTCAAAACCTGGCCAGTTTAAAATCTTAGGAGGGTAAATATATTTACGATAACCGTTGGTATTTGTTGTGTGTCATTATACTACCTATCAGGTTACTGATTGTATCTTGGGGGAATTAAGTGAATAGACGAAGACTAATAGGACTCATACTTCAATCTATTGTCTCCTATATTCAGTCTATTGTCTCTGATAATTCCAAACTGCAAATATAACCATAACAGTCCTTGTTAGGACTCAATCTATTGTCGCATCTAACTCCAATCTATTGTCTCCTATAACTCCCACCTGATATATCACCAAACAGTCCTCGTCTCATATACTCCTATCATAAGAACATAACAATATTGTTAGGATATATGTTACCAGCTATTGTCAGAGAGGGCGTGATATAGTATAGGGGGAAGGACATTGTTGTATCACACCTAGGTGTACATATTATTGGATTTATTCATGTATTGATTTATATTATGGAATGTATTAATGTAGTAAATGTATTCATGTATTGAATCTATATTATTGAATGTATCCATGCATTAGTTTATCAGAAAGTATGCTTTGCAAGTAGACACCTGTCTTGTCTCGCTATTGCTAATTCATACTGAGCCATGTTGTCATTCATCCTACATGCATACATCTGAGACACGCTCATTTCACTCACACTAGAAATAGGTGGGCTTGAGGACAGAAATTAGCCCCTATTTTTGCTTTGTTACAGGTTTATTTGTGTCCTAAAAACCTGAGGTCGTATGTTCGAGTCAATTCCGCTGCCTGGAACTCCGCAGGAGCATAGAGGTTGACCAGACTCTACATCTTTGGTCCCCCTCAGTCTTGGGTGGGCTAAAGTAACGAGCCTCAGCAGGAGTGTGTGAACCAAACAAAGCAGAACAGACTTAAGAGAGATGAGTACACATTAGTACCATTTCTGTCGGCATTGTGAGCATAGAACTGTCAATGAAGAAAACGTGAATTAGCGTAGCAAGAGACAATAATAAGATCATAGTGGATAAATTATACGAAAATAACAGCACAGCTGATATAAGTTTTTTTTGTTCCTATAATTGGAAAACTTGTTGTAATATTTATTTACATATATATATATATAAATATAAATATTTGTAAATCATATGTAAACTTACAAATTCATTACCTTTCATTTTTCAACATTCACCCTTCAGCACAAGAGTAGATAGTGTATATATTAAATAAATAAGAAGGAAATTGTATTTGAAGACTTGTCAATTTTATCTTTGTTAAGTAAAATCTGTTTCCTTGTTTTTATTTAATATCACAGTTAGTTACACAGCGGAGGTGGCACTTTATGTCGGTCTCCTCTCTACTATTGTTTCGAGATCAGAACATTCACAGCCGTAACTAATTTGTGATACCAGTAGTCCTCTCAGACACTGGGACTTCACCATTTTCTGCAGAAATTATATTTCTGTAATTGTCAGTACTATACTGATCCAAGAGCCAAATAAAACCTCTTGCCACAGGATTATATGCCGCCCTAAGCGATTATGTTTCGAATTATTATCTAATATACTCTATGGTGGGTCTGATGATCTAGTTTTTCATTTTAATATACCTTACATCTTAATTGTAATCAGATACTGTAAATGTATGCTTTATACTACTTATAATGTTGCATCGCCATTAAACTAATACTTTAAGTATGTTGGAGAATGTCTGGATAACTAGCAATAAAAGATGAGTAAGAAGAAGGGCAAAATGCAAGATGAGCATATATGCACAATTCTCATCTATCAGTCAATACCCTTTACCTCCCTAAGGAGCATAGGTCATAAAACTGGATCTCGTGTAGTGGAGGCGTCAACAATTCACTCCCTGTGGCAGTATCTGCTTGGGACTCAAAGCTGCTCACCTGTGAGAACATTTTCCGCATGCGCTGACAACACACTAAGTCCCTGGTCATTCAGCAGCAGATTTCCAAAATGTCACGAGTTCTTATTATATACCACCATAATCTGATTACGTTTCATATTATGTCTAATTTACTGTATGAATGGTTTAGATTTTTTTTTTTTTTTTTTTATATTAATTTATTAATTTACTTTTATGTGTTTATTTGTTTCTCTCTCTTTTTTAAAAAATATTTTTATTTTATTTTTTAACATACTTAAATTTTATTATGACTGGATGTTACAAATGTATGTTATTATTTTACTTTGATAATGTTGCATGCTTAAATAATGCTCAAAATATATGTGCGATTGACAGGATACGGTATGTAAGATGACAGAGAGAAGAAGGGCAGAATAGATCCTCGGGAACAACAAAGAACAACCATTCCGTTTTGTCTGCTCATAAATACTGGTTAGCTCCACCTTGAAGTGCTGGAACCGCTTATGTCCCTTATGAATATCCTGAGCTAATTCATCGTGAGCTTTTGTGTTCCTGACAGAAACAACAAAGATAACGAGTTTATGAGGGAGAAGCCAGACAGGACAACACAACCAGACCTCTACATCTGGGGGTAACCTAGAGCAGACAACCCATGTCCAAAACAAAAACAAACAACAGAACGTTTTTACAGAAACTGTTTGTGGTAAACACCAGATCAAGTTCTGGAAGATCATCACGTGATGCGACTTACACGGAACAGAAATTCACAACTACCAATACAGTTTATTATATACATATATATTTATGGGCTGGGATTAACTCTTTCAGTCCCAAGCAAAAAAGTGGGTTTTGCCCAAGCAAAAATGGCCACCCCAGTGCGTTTTTATTGTTGTTGTTTGGAAATAATTTTTAAAAATGTTCATATGCATAAATAACTTTGTTGTTGTATATGAAACTGAAGGTAATTGGATGTTTTTTACTCTTGTGCTACAAGTATAAAAGCTTTCATTGAAAAATGATTAGTTATTCAAGGTAAAATGGAGGATATGCGCTTAAAAAAAATGATTTGTTATTCAAGGTAAAATGGAGGATATGCGCTTAAAAAAATCGCTTTAAAAATCTAAAATAAATATCTCAAAACAGAAACACGTTCACTCTTAAACACATGCGGTATTTAAAAGAATGTACTTGCCGTCGGAAATGACATTTTGGGTGGTTTGTGGGTAGTTATAATTAGAAACAGTCTCAAACAGAGGCACATATATGTTAAGGTCAAAGGGAAGAAAATCTTAGTATGTTGTGGGACAGATTGAATTTTTGAATTATGGTACTTGCTTGCCGATTAGGAATCGATTTGTTAAAAATATCTTCTCCTAGAGTCATGAGACAGAGTACAAGAAAAGCGTGAAGAACGCTGTTTATCTCTAGTGTTGAGATATATTTATCTTGTAGTGTTTTGAGCCGGGGGTGATTAGCTCTCGCGGCTAAGCGGCATGTATTGTGAGTGGTGTTCTAAAAACAACTGAGTCTCATGACAGGGGTTCACAGGGTGTGCCCTGTGAGTGTGCTGTCAGAAGAGTGTGTTTTTTGGGCGTAGACCGGTGTGGTCGCAAGCCCTGTGTTTTCTAAGTGTATGGCGGTGTTTTCCTAAGGGAATGCCTGATCAGGGCTATAGAAATGTGTAAGGCCATAATTAATATAACTGCCGTGTTGTGCAGTCTTTGTGGAGTTTGAGACATGTAGAAATGTGTAAGGCCATAATTAATATATCTGCCGTGTTGTGCGGTCTTTGAGGAGTTTGAGACATATAGAGATTTGTAAGGCCATAATTAATATAACTGCCGTGTTGTGCAGTCTTTGAGGAGTTTGAGACATATAGAGATTTGTAAGGCCATAATTAATATAACTGCCGTGTTGTGCAGTCTTTGAGGAGTTTGAGACATGTAGAGATTTGTAAGGCCATAATTAATATAACTGCCGTGTTGTGCAGTCTTTGAGGAGTTTGAGACATGTAGAGATTTGTAAGGCCATAATTAATATAACTGCCGTGTTGTGCAGTCTTTGAGGAGTTTGAGACATGTAGAGATTTGTAAGGCCATAATTAATATAACTGCCGTGTTGTGCAGTCTTTGAGGAGTTTGAGACATGTAGAGATTTGTAAGGCCATAATTAATATAACTGCCGTGTTGTGCAGCCTTTGAGGAGTTTGAGACATGTAGAGATTTGTAAGGCCATAATTAATATAACTGCCGTGTTGTGCAGTCTTTGAGGAGTTTGAGACATGTAGAGATTTGTAAGGCCATAATTAATATAACTGCCGTGTTGTGCAGTCTTTGAGGAGTTTGAGACATGTAGAGATTTGTAAGGCCATAATTAATATAACTGCCGTGTTGTGCAGTCTTTGTGGAGTTTGAGACATGTAGAAATGTGTAAGGCCATAATTAATATAACTGCCGTGTTGTGCAGTCTTTGAGGAGTTTGAGACATGTAGAGATTTGTAAGGCCATAATTAATATAACTGCCGTGTTGTGCAGTCTTTAAGGAGTTTGAGACATGTAGAGATTTGTAAGGCCATAATTAATATAACTGCCGTGTTGTGCAGTCTTTGAGGAGTTTGAGACAGGTGGAGAATTTGTATGCCAGATGCATTTGAGTTATCATGAATTGTGTCTTTGTTGATGTCATCGTGACTTCGTTGTGTGTTGTAACGTAATAAACAGTATCGAACTGTTCCAGGCGTTTACAACCTTTATTGACATCCATGACTCGTACGTGAGCTGTGTGGTGAGTGACAGTGCACACAGTATTCAACAATCACGTTTGCAACAGTGGTGATAATAACATTCCTCAATACCAATGACCCACACTCAATGCACAAGCATTAAATGATTTATCAACAATATCGACCATCCAATTACCCTATTATCAGTTGGTGGACCAAACCAACGGGTCGTAACATCCACGGAACATTCGCGTTGAAAATTATTACTACGAGAACTCAACGAATTCATAAAATAGCCTTGTGTAGGCGTGGCCTAAATATCATGTGCTTCAGAAATCTTGACCTGGTTAGCGTTTTGCCTGAGTGGCGCAGTTAAGAAAGCACGCACGCCTCATCCGTGCTAGTATTTCATGCCTGTAGACCAAAACAACGTCTGCAGTGGTCACGAAAGTTCAAGTACACTGTAACACTATTTCTACCAACATTTGTACGGGTTGTGACTGATTCCTGCGATAATCGGCTTACCTGTGCCAGTTATCACGATCTCAAGTTCAAGATGTCATGATACACGGTGTGCCGTGTACATCTACGACTACAGAGGAGTCAAGACTTGCGGTGTATGCTGTATATCGGTTCCTGTCATGTTGTGCATTGTTGAGCACACATCATATTGAAGCGAGTACCTGGAGGGAAAAGAAGTTCCTGTGCCTTCCCGCAGTGGGAGTGTTTTATCTGAAATCTTTGTGATATCCAGTGTCTTGGAGGAAAGGATCAGGGTCATTTTCAGAAGATAAGTGGTTTATATTGTGTGAATTGTGTTGCTTCATGTATGCCGTCGAGTCTTCCTGAATTTCACATTACCTATTCTATTGATATCTGTTGTTGTTATTGTCGATATCTATATCGATAGATTATAGGATTTGATGCATGAGTAATTTATGGCTTTACGACATATATAGACTTTCCTGATAATGATATGACTTGAAAAAAGGTACAATAAGAAAAAGGAATTGGTGATACAGAATTGAGAAATAATCTCATTTCTTGACAAATAGTTAGCTTTGTGAGCTGGAAAGGTAATTGTCCAACCTCAATAATATGTATAGGTGATTACATATACAGTGAACTCGATAGATAAGTCACTATGGATCTAGATATTGATAGGGATCCTGATGATATGATGCCTATATTGGAATATTTATTGAAGGAAGCTAGAGATGATGATAATTTTACAGGCCCAGCCCTTGAAGCCGAAGTAATGGACAAATTTTTGATTAATGTGTCAAGAGCCCTAAGATATTTTGCTAGGGACAATTTTCAGTCTCATCCTCATTTAAGAATGGCAGAGGATTTGGCATGGTTATTAACTTACCTTCGTTCATTTGCATACCACTATATGAATGTTAAACATGATCATATAGTAAGAAATATACACACGTTAATTTTCTACGGCATCTCTGACAATCAGGGAAAAAAAGTTAGAAGATGAGGAAGTAAGAGTCAACAGACAGGAAAGAAAAAAGTGTTCAAAGAATATTGCTGAAGAGAGTAAACTTCAGAAAAAAATTGGCTAAGCTCACAGATGATTTGGATAAATCAAACTCGGAACTTGCTGGGGTGCACGCAAGTTTGAAGTCTGCAGTAAGCGAAATCAAAGAGTTGAAAACTCAGTTGGAAGATAAGAGGCAACTTGAAAAGTCCTATAATAAAACACTTGTTGGTCTATTAAACTATAACATTGTCCTCGGTCGCCAACTTAAAGAAAAGAATGCGGTATTACCAGAAAGGGTTATTGAGCTTATAAATAGCCAGGATAGTGAAACCAAGGCACTACAGATAGAGTTGACACAGAGGAGAACAAATAAAGAAGTCAATGAGGAAAAGAGATTAAAAGAGTTAAAGGCTGAGAAAGAGAAGATGGCTAGAATTGAGAATTTGAATAAGAAGCTTAGTGAAGAAATTTCACATAAACAGGTTGAAATAACAAATCTTAGAAGGAGAGTAGATGGTCTTCTTGATATTTTCTTAGATAAGAACAGGTGTTCTACTGTGCATGTTGACAGCGATAGACAGAAAATTGTTTTTCAACAAGCCACTACTGCAAAAAGTCCGCCACATACACTTTTTGCTGACAGACAGGTCAGACAAAATGGACAACGATCCTTTCGTGGGAAATATAATTTCACACGAATTTATGACAACATTGCTGTTAATGCTGATTCTTGGCGTCAGACTAACCAAGATAAGTCTACAGAAACAGCTGATCATGAAAAGAAAGGTCATAAAATTCAGGTCAAAACTCTTAAGAGCAAACATTTATCTGCTGATGGAAATTTTCATAGGTTGACAGCAGAAAATAAAACTATTAACACCCGTCCTAAAAAGGAGGACCATAATGTGCAGAGCAATAAAGATACTGTCAGTCCTACTACTTGTCAAACTCAGCTCAGTCAGTTTGACGCAATTAGTAAGCATATTCCAACAGAGAAAAATAAAAACAGTCTTCATAAGAGAAATAACCCTGAGGTCGAAAAGTACAAAGGGAATTCAGCAAATAATAATTTTTGTCCTCAAAGATATAAGAGGCAATTTAACAGATCAAACAATTTTGAATGTAAGAATTTTGGGAAAACTAAAGAGTCTTACAGTAATTTTTCTGGAAGAAAACAAGGCCCATTTGATAGATATATATGTCAAAGGAAAAAGAGTAATAAAAACAATGCTAACTTGATTCATAAAAATAACAATGATCACAATAGAAAGGAAATGGCATTGTTTTTTTGGACAGAATTTCTTTTTTAAATGTTTTCGGTTGTAAAGTTAATTGGTCCTATGGTGTGGTATGCTATCTATCCAGATGTAAGTGCATAAATTTTATAAACAATTAGAGTTGTCTGACTTAATTTTAGGAACGTGCACTTTTCCCTTAACAATCCCACTCATTTACTGATTTTTCTTACGAAGAGTTTATAGTTATGTTTCTTTTGCTTGTCATTGTCATAATGAGTATCCGTTTTGTTAGAATTTGGTTTAAACTAATTAATAACAATCCATGATACGTAGAGTTTGGTTTTCAATTTGATTAATTCTTAACAAGTCGGAGAGGTGAAAACGTTACAAAAAAAGCTCCCCCAGGCGTACATTTTTTCTGTCATTTTACTGTGATGGCTTTATGTACGGTATACTTCTTTTCCCTGTGCAGAAGTTTAGGTAAAAGTACTTGTCCTTAGCGTTGCTATTGTTGTGTTTGGCTCGTCCTGAACAAGAGCATTTGTGAACAAAGGTTTATCAATATACGTTTTGTCACCAGTTTACCGTATTTCACAAATAGGTATCTAGTCTGTTAAGGTAACAAAGGAGAAGAAACCAACAGTATGTTGTGGGACAGATTTGAATTTTTTGAATTATGGTACTTGCATTGCCGATTAGGAATCGATTTGTTAAAAATATCTTCTCCTAGAGTCATGAGACAGAGTACAAGAAAAGCGTGAAGAACGCTGTTTATCTCTAGTGTTGAGATATATTTATCTTGTAGTGTTTTGAGCCGGGGGTGATTAGCTCTCGCGGCTAAGCGGCATGTATTGTGAGTGGTGTTCTAAAAAACAACTGAGTCTCATGACAGGGGTTCACAGGGTGTGCCCTGTGAGTGTGCTGTCAGAAGAGTGTGTTTTAGGGCGTAGACCGTGTGTGGTCGCAAGCCCTAGTGTGTTTTCTAAGTGTATGGCGGTGTTTTCCTAAGGGAATGCCTGATCAGGGCTATATAGAATTGTGTAAGGCCATAATTAATATAACTGCCGTGTTGTGCAGTCTTTGTGGAGTTTGAGACATGTAGAGATTTGTAAGGCCATAATTAATATAACTGCCGTGTTGTGCAGTCTTTGAGGAGTTTGAGACATGTAGAGATTTGTAAGGCCATAATTAATATAACTGCCGTGTTGTGCAGTCTTTGAGGAGTTTGAGACATGTAGAGATTTGTAAGGCCATAATTATTAATATAACTGCCGTGTTGTGCAGTCTTTGAGGAGTTTGAGACATGTAGAGATTTGTAAGGCCATAATTAATATAACTGCCGTGTTGTGCAGTCTTTGAGGAGTTTGAGACATGTAGAGATTTGTAAGGCCATAATTAATATAACTGCCGTGTTGTGCAGTCTTTGAGGAGTTTGAGACATGTAGAGATTTGTAAGGCCATAATTAATATAACTGCCGTGTTGTGCAGTCTTTGAGGAGTTTGAGACATGTAGAGATTTGTAAGGCCATAATTAATATAACTGCCGTGTTGTGCAGTCTTTGAGGAGTTTGAGACATGTAGAGATTTGTAAGGCCATAATTAATATAACTGCCGTGTTGTGCAGTCTTTGAGGAGTTTGAGACATGTAGAGATTTTTAAGGCCATAATTAATATAACTGCCGTGTTGTGCAGTCTTTGAGGAGTTTGAGACATGTAGAGATTTGTAAGGCCATAATTAATATAACTGCCGTGTTGTGCAGTCTTTGAGGAGTTTGAGACATGTAGAGATTTGTAAGGCCATAATTAATATAACTGCCGTGTTGTGCAGTCTTTGAGGAGTTTGAGACAGGTGGAGAATTTGTATGCCAGATGCATTTGAGTTATCATGAATTGTGTCTTTGTTGATGTCATCGTGACTTCGTTGTGTGTTGTAACGTAATAAACAGTATCGAACTGTTCCAGGCGTTTACAACCTTTATTGACATCCATGACTCGTACGTGAGCTGTGTGGTGAGTGACAGTGCACACAGTATTCAACAATCACGTTTGCAACAGTGGTGATAATAACATTCCTCAATACCAATGACCCACACTCAATGCACAAGCATTAAATGATTTATCAACAATATCCACCCACCCAATATTACGTTATTATCAGTTGGTGGACCAAACCAACGGGTCGTAACATCCACGGAACATTCGCGTTGAAAATTATTACTACGAGAACTCAACGAATTCATAAAATAGCCTTGTGTAGGCGTGGCCTAAATATCATGTGCTTCAGAAATCTTGACCTGGTTAGCGTTTTGCCTGAGTGGCGCAGTTAAGAAAGCACGCACGCCTCATCCGTGCTAGTATTTCATGCCTGTAGACCAAAACAACGTCTGCAGTGGTCACGAAAGTTCAAGTACACTGTAACACTATTTCTACCAACATTTGTACGGGTTGTGACTGATTCCTGCGATAATCGGCTTACCTGTGCCAGTTATCACGATCTCAAGTTCAAGATGTCATGATACACGGTGTGCCGTGTACATCTACGACTACAGAGGAGTCAAGACTTGCGGTGTATGCTGTATATCGGTTCCTGTCATGTTGTGCATTGTTGAGCACACATCATATTGAAGCGAGTACCTGGAGGGAAAAGAAGTTCCTGTGCCTTCCCGCAGTGGTAGTGTTTTATCTGAAATCTTTGTGATATCCAGTGTCTTGGCGAAAGGATCAGGGTCATTTTCAGAAGATAATGGTTTATATTGTGTGAATTGTGTTGCTTCACGTATGCCGTCGAGTCTTCCTGAATTTCACATTACCTATTCTATTGATATCTGTTGTTGTTATTGTCGATATCTATATCGATAGATTATAGGATTTGATGCATGAGTAATTTATGGCTTTACGGACATATAAAGACTTTCCTGATAATGATAATACTTGAAAAAAGATACAATAAGAAATAGGAATTTGTTATACAGAATTGAGAAATAATCTCATTTCTTGACAAATAGTTAGCTTTGTGAGCTGGAAAGGTAATTGTCCAACCTCAATAATATGTATAGGTGATTACATATACAGTGAACTCGATAGATAAGTCACTATGGATCTAGATATTGATAGGGATCCTGATGATATGATGCCTATATTGGAATATTTATTGAAGGAAGCTAGAGATGATGATAATTTTACAGGCCCAGCCCTTGAAGCCGAAGTAATGGACAAATTTTTGATTAATGTTGGTCAAGAGCCCTAAGATATTTTGCTAGGGACAATTTTCAGTCTCATCCTCATTTAAGAATGGCAGAGGATTTTGCATGGTTATTAACTTACCTTCGTTCATTTGCATACCACTATATGAATGTTAAACATGATCATATAGTAAAGAAATATACACACGTTAATTTTCTACGGCATCTCTGACAATCAGGAAAAAAAGTTAGAAGATGAGGAAGTAAGAGTCAACAGACAGGAAAGAAAAAAGTGTTCAAAGAATATTGCTGAAGAGTAGTAAAAGTTTCAGAAAAATTGGCTAAGCTCCACAGATGATTTTGGATAAATCAAACTCGGAACTTGCTGGGGTGCACGCAAGTTTGAAGTCTAGCAGTAAGCGAAATCAAAGAGTTGAAAACTCAGTTGGCAAGATAAGTGAGGCAACTTGAAAAGTCCCTATAATAAAACACTTGTTGGTCTAGTTAAACTATAACATTGTCCACGGTCGCCAACTTAAAGAAAAAGAATGCGGTATTACAGAAAGGGTTTATTGAGCTTATAAATAGCCAGGATAA